>VZUI01028544.1:0-14817 GCA_013401135.1 Cettia cetti
GAGGAGAGGAGAGGAGAGGAGAGGAGAGGAGAGGAGAGGAGAGGAGAGGAGAGGAGAGGAGAGGAGAGGAGAGGAGAGATTATATTTTAACTGGTACCAGAGACAGCTGATGCAAAATAGCTCATAAGAAAGTGCCTCTTTAAAAAGTAGCTATCCCACTTCTAATATAATCATCAGAAGTGACTTGTTGCTGGAGGCTTAGTTCTGTGTAGGCATGTCACTCTTCCTTTCTTTTTGTTGCCTTTTGTATAATGGATGTGACTGCTGTCATCTGAATTGTTTACTGCATGAAAGATGTATTCTTCCTTGTGCTCAGGTCTCCAGAGCCACCCCCAGCACAGTGCAAGGTGATGTACTCCTTGTCCAGTGTATGTCACTGTGAAAGATGAGGCATGAGTCACTTCCCTCGTGGGCAGTGATGACTAACTGCCTCTCCTTAAGGAGCAACAACGTGGAGCTGCCACACCAGCAGCTGGGCACATGAGGAATCATCACCTCAAATCAGCTCTCTGATGATTACATGATGTGAAAGCAGTTCATTAAGTTGCAGGATTAAAGTCTTTTACAGCTCATAAAGGAGGAAAGCTCATAAGAAGGTAATAAGAGAAGGAACATTTAATTTTGCACAAGTCTTCCTAAAGTTATGCCGCTTCTGAAATGTAAATCATAAGAAATTTTTATACAAGGTTTCATGATGTGTCACATAAGAGTTATTAGGATTAAACTATAAAAACAATTACTTGTATAAGATTTTCTGAAAGAAAAGCACCTTCTTTAGTGTACGTGCCATAAAGCTCTTTAGAAGTCTCTTGCTTTATTAAAAATATGTACAAGACATTTAGAATTAGGAATAAGTACAAAATGTTCAGGGTATTTTTTGTGTTGTAAGTGTTCTGAAGTAAATACATGAAGTATTTTGTTCTCAACTTTTCAACTGAGTCTATATGAACTCTTTGAAGAAAAGAGAGAGACTGCAAACTAGACCAGACTCCTACCTTTGCAATAAAATTTCCTTCAAAATTACTTCAGAAACTCTTCCTTATAGCAAAGATGGATTTACACTTGGCAACTTGGATCAAAGGATTAGTACTGTTCTTTCCAGCTCCCAAGTCATGGCTTGGTCCTGATCTTGACTATTTGGGTCTCTTTTCCAAAATTTTGAGATGGTTCGGCTCATAAAATTAACATATTTTTAAATGTAAATACTCCAGTTCTGTGGAAAATTTTCTGATGTACAGATGCAGGTCCAAATTTTGGCTGGAGGGAGAAGAATGTAGTGGTTCAAGTCCATAGCTCAGACTTAAAGAAATCCAAATTTAACACCAGGAAAGTCAAACAGGTTTCGTAGAACAGTTTTCAATTATTAATCCTGCATTTTTATGGAAGAAAATGAAGTTTCAAAGAGAGAATAAATGTGTGCCATTTATGCTGCAGTATTAGAGATATTGTGTATAAATACCAATGGCAATAACAGGAAGATGAAAAGTACTCTTTTTGTCTGCTACTACTTTGTTAGCAGTGTTCAGATTTCAGGCTGGTCATTATCTTTTCAGTTTGATCTTGAGAATCAGTGGTTATGAATAGGGGCAGGGATAGAACCACAACTCCCCCGCCGAGACGGAAATCTCTTCCCGATTGAAGCCCAGGACAAAACTCCCATCAACATCAAAGCAGAAAGATTTCAAGCACAGCAACCTGAATGCCTCTGAAATCCACTGTTGGGCAGCTCAGAAAGGTCATGGGTTTTTTCAAAGATTAGTAGGGAAAAGAAAAAGCCTGAGCAAATCATGACTAGCAT
This sequence comes from Cettia cetti, assembly GCA_013401135.1. NCBI lineage: Eukaryota > Metazoa > Chordata > Aves > Passeriformes > Sylviidae > Cettia > Cettia cetti. The sequence goes on from VZUI01028544.1 coordinate 1,799, forward strand.
AAAGAGAAGAGGAAGTTGACAACGAAGTTCACAGTTCATTGCTAAATCTCTGTTTATTAAGGAAGCTAATTTTTGTGAAAACTGATACAGGCATTCAGCTGGCTTAGATGTTTCTGCTTCAAATGAGAATGGGATTATTTTTTCCTTGGTTTGATGTTAGGGAAACAAATATATAAGATGTGATTGTCACAAAGGGTATCTGTACTACTGTTGTGGCTGTTTACTTAACTAGCATATTCTGCAAAGAGAAAACAGAATTTCCCAGATTACCTGCTAAAGTTTGTATCTTATGTATCTCGTAACTTTCAATTTTCATTTGTTTGTGTAATTTAAAAAAAAAAAAGCAAACCAAAATAACAAAGTGCTTAAAATTTATTTTAAAATATTATAAAACCTTTTGCAAAGGAGATATTGAAAGAGAAATAAAAGTTTTTTACTTTACTGCTCACTCAGTATATACAGAAAAAGTTTAATTTATAACCTTGGTATTTAAATCTAGTAGTGACATCTCATAACATGGCTTTAGTGTTCAAAACCAGAAAAACACCCCTCCCACAGTGATATTTTTGCTGCTTTTTTCCATACTGGAGCAAATCCAAACCCTATCAGATTTACGAAGTCTGTGAAGTGTAAGGAGTTTATTGTGTTAAGGAAGCATAAATTACTTCATAAAGCCACAAATGAACTCGTTAAATTAATGTCTGCCTTATGAGTCTCTAGGGAGCACACAAGCAGTGTAAGGCATGCCCTCCTCATGGATGAGATGGGAACTGACCAGCGTGACAGATGTCAGGAGGCTTTTAGGAGGGGAGGATGGGCTGCTGGGAGAGCAGTCTTCTGCTGCCCTGGAGCAGCTGGTGGTGCTCAGGGGCAGGCTAGGATGGAGCCTGAGCTTCGAGGTGCTGGAGAAACTGTTTGTCACTCTATCAGGCCATAATAAATTAGATTCTGGAAGAAGGATGATGGTTGAAACAGATAAATAGAAGTGCTGTGGTTTTCATCCTGGCTTCTCCAGCTTTTTTTTGCCCACTTGCTTGCCTGTTGCTTTGCAATTTTTACTCACTTCCGTGTATGCTGAGGTTGCTCTTGTGCTGTTCATGCCTTCACTGTCAAAACAAGCTAAACTGCACCACGAGTTTGTAACTACTTGCCCAAAAGCAGACTTGCATCACTATTTTCCTTATTGCTTCCTTTTGTGTTATTTTTCAGTTTCTCATTTGTACATCACTGGCATAGAAAGGAATCAGTGGGACACATTATAGATGTAGCAGCACATCTTAAGCTGCACAGGACCCTAAAACTGAGTTCATAGGAAGGATTCATGTCCCTGAATTCTGTAACTCAAAAGTTACTTGTCGATTTTGATCTTTGGCACTGAAAGATGTTTTAAAGTATTTTTGGTACAATTAGTGTACTTTAAATTGTAATTGTTTTGTCATATTGAATTTTCAGGAAATGAATTTTTAGGTTTATTACTATCAAAGGTAAGACTCAAACAGTCTGTAGAGTCATCAGAATTTGGAATCAGTTGAAGCTACTCTTCCAGGATACAAAGCAGTGTTATTCTCTTGAATTACCTTTTAAATGTGTTTTCAATAGATTGCACTTCTCTGTTGCCTTGAGCATTTAATGTGAACTAAACTCATATCATAAAAGGCATCTTATTGTTTTTGTTGAGACTAACACTAATATCAAAGGATGGCATCAAAAAGGAGAGTATCACTAATTATTCAGGTGTGCCTCTCTTACCTGTAGAGACAGCAACAATACGAGCTGTGTTCCAGAGAGCTCACAGCTTCAGCAAACCTGAGTCTTGGTTTCAGTTTGGGACTGACTGTGTACAGAGATGATTGATAATAAGCTGTTGGATAAATGAAATTTATAATCCTGTCAATAACAAATGATCTGAAGGGTCTGGCCAGGGTCAGCTCCCTACTCTGTGTCATGGCAGTGATGCAATGCTGGGCAGAATAGTGTATGTACTAAAAACTCAGCTAAAACTGATGATTTGGCTAAAGTGAAAGGAAAAAAATAGGGTGGAACAGAATGTAAGCTTTAATGCTCCATAAATATTTTATTAAAATGCTTTGCCCTGTATTATTAATTTCTCTTTTTGTAAACAATGGCAAAGTGTAATAAAATATATTAAATAAAGTCTATTTAATATTTTATGTTTGTGTTAACTCTCATGTTTATTCAAAAAAACAAATTGCCATGTAACATTAGGAAATTAAATAATAAAATGCATTTTTCCACTTCTGGAAGAAACCATTCAAAGGATCTGCAGCCAATAATTTTTGAGAGGGTGTTTGGACATGGTGTTGATTAATAAATATAGCTGAAATGTGATCTGTGTCTTTATAAACAGTCTTTTAGCTCTGTCTTCAGGATTTTTTTTTTTTTTATCTTATTCTAGTCAGAACTAAACTCCAAATTTAAGTGTTCATCCTTAAAGTGCAAATAGGAATGGGAGGTAAAGAGCTCTGTACCATCATGAGGTAGTATTTACTTTGAAATTCAGGAGCTGTTTTTGTATTTTGCAGACAAGATTCTAATTCCAGGACACTGCTACATGCAGCAGATTCATGACACTGTGAGTAGGGATTCTTGTGTTCTTCTTCTGCGTCGTCCTCATACACGCCTCCAAACTGAGCTGAACTCCTGGAAAGCAAGAAAAGACAACGTTCTGTTTAAAAATGAACAAATAAGAGAATTCAGGTATTATTGCAAACATCAAGGAGAACTTCCTTTTGGATTGCCTGTCTCTATGCACTTTGAAAAATGAGGCACCAAAACAACTTTATGTTGTTTTGTTTTTGCAAATAGTGGTTTCCCAAAGTAATCAGGGTTTGCATAAACTAGAAAAGAAAAACTGAGTTAAATGTAAGAGGAAGCTGAATGTTAAGAGGTATAATAGCTGTAAGGGATTCTGTCCATCACGTCTTAATTTCTTCCCATGACTTTTCTCACACTCTGGAGAAAATGAGTTGGAGTACGAAGTTTATATTCAGGACATTATTGCCAAATTTGGCCATGAATCAGACAATATTGATTAATGGTAACGATCATAGCTTGTTACAAGCAAAATAGCTCTTTTTAATTGAAAAATATAGGCAAGGTTACTTACTTTTCAAATGCAAAATGTTGCTAGGAGCTGTTTAATCCTCTTCTTTTTCCATCCTTATTATTCACAGTGTTGTGATGCCATGATGCCAGGTGAGTTCGTTCCCCACTTTCTGACCTTTCCAAGGATTTCAGCCAGCATGTGTCAGTCTTTATTTGCTAGTGGGCTGTTGGATTCTGCTGCTGGCAGGCAACCTGAGATTTTAGATGGAAAGTCCTTTTCCCAAGCCCTGTGTCAGAAGAAGTGGTCGGAATCCATCAGCTGCGTTTTCAAGGTTGTTTATTATTTTCTTATCTGCTACATTGCTTCTGTGCCCTGCCAAGGTCTTTGCTGCAGCAGGGTCAGGAGCCGACTCTCACTGACTGCTCTTCAGGTGGTCTTAACTTTTATACTAGATAATATGTGTTCTATATTTACAGTTAGTTACCAATACCTATCACCTATGTTAGACAGTTAACTTCTATTCTAAACCAATCCAAAAGTGCCACAACCACAGCAGAAGATGGAGGACAAGAAGAAGAAGCAGAAGGACAGATCCCAGACCCCCCTGTACAGATCCTAAACCCTCCCTGTACAGGTATCAAACCCTCTTGCTGAGGTCCCAGACATCTCTGATGAGGTCCCTGAGCTCCTTATCAAGCTCTCAGATCACCCAGGGCAGCCAGAGGGATGTCCTGGGTTCCAACAGTGGGCTTGGGACATATTTATTGTTTAATTCTCTGAGTGTACTTGTAAGTTCTATATTTTTGACAAACAACCATAATCTTCAACTGTTTTCTCTCTCTTTTGTAAGATTATAGCTTTGGTGTTGTCTGGATTAAAAAAGAAAAAATTTGTTAAGATCTTAAAAGGCAAAGAAAGCAGCTGTTATCCTGCTTTTCTGAATGTTTTCAAGGAAGTAGAAGATGCTAAGGGTAGAGTGAGTGAGATGTATACTTTATGTTTGTGTGTAAGAGTAACAAAGTAATGCATAATTTGTCTTAACAGGAGAGTGTAAGTCATGGTGCTAAGTTACATAAGAGATGCAGGAGCTTTTTTGTGCTGAGATGGCTTGTGTGTTTGTTTTAAAATTTATGTGGATACTTTTCCTGTCATAAAAATAGGTGAGAGAGATAGAAGTAGCAAAATCGATTATTATGTGCACTTTTTTCAGCATTGTTTTTGATACTTTAGATGCAGTAAATCTGTAGATAGATAAATATCTATATATAGATAGATAAATTCTACTGCTAAAAAATTAAGGCAGTTAACAATAAAGAAATAATGCGCTAATATAATACTTTGTATATAAAATTAAACTTCAATGAAATATAATGAAATACCAGCTTCTTCTATAGTGTTATTCAGTTTAGGAGACACTAGTTCTGCAAAAAGCTTACACTTACAAATATTTTTGTACCTATTTTACTCCTGGTTAAAGATTACTGATAAAGGTTTGTAATAAAACCTGAAATAATCACATATTTACAAATTATTTTTTTTTAATGTCTGTGCTAAAATTCTGGGTTGTTGATGGAGGTCATAATTTTGTATGAGTGAATTGAAATGTAGTGAAACAGTTTTTGTGTTGATGTACAACTAGAAGAAAGGACTGGAACTTCTATATTTCATCAGGTGTCTTTAATTAGCCAATAGTCTAAATGACAGAATGCAAAAGTTTCAGACCTCTTCTAAAGTTTCAAAGCCAAAAATATGTGGAACACCTACCAGGTCCATGAAAGAAAACATTGCTCACCAGGACCACCATTTCTCACCACCAATGCCACCTGTACAGGCTGGCATTTCTCTATGTCTCTCATTTTAATAAATTTTTGAGCAGGAGAAGAAAAGGCCTATGTTGAACAGAGATCAAAACCAACTGCTTGTGTGAGTCTGAATTTCTTCCAGGTCCTTCTATACCAGCACGAGCCCAGAGCAGGTGTGTCATTCCTTCTGCTGAAGGGCAAAACAGCAGAAACTTCTACAGTCTGTAAGAAAAAGTTGCCAGTTTGTTGAATTTCCAACTTGAAGAAAACATGGAATCCTTTGCCTCTTTGATGAAAAAGCCCAAGCCATTGAACATAACAGCAGAAGTTGGAACACAGCTCTTTTTCAGAATGTCAGGATGCACTTGATGCCAGATTGGTTAGCAGTATTGACTGATAAGTAATTAGACCTCTAGCAACCAGATCTGTCCTGTCCAACATACACCCTGTTTAAAACGGCTGCAGACTTCAGGCTTATTTTCCTTTCATTCAAGGCAGAAGTTTTGCACGTCCATGGCCTAGGCATCTCTGGTGATTCCTGCTTCTCCTTGGTCTGGTTGGCATCACTGGGAGGAACTACAGACATTCAAGAAAGGTGTTGAGCAGCCTTGGCTACCAGAAGTGGAATGGAAACCATAATAGCCACTTGATGAGCCTTCATGCAATTTCATGAGAAATCTTTAGCTGTAACATGCCCCTAAAACCTGCATGTCTTTCTATCTTAAGTAAATAATTACCTTGCATTCCTCATTGAGTCTTGGTTAGCTTGGAAATGATCTGTCTTAAGCCAAAGTGCTTTTTCCCTTTTATGTTTTTACAGGACTTGTAAGAGCCCAAGATATTGATCGTTATCTAATACCACTGGAAAAATACCTTCAGCTCTTTTGGAAGATGAAATTCCTAAAGATCTTTAATCCCACCTTTATTTTACACCATCTGCCTGCTGTGGAACCACTCTGAATTCTACAGCACACCTGCATGAGTCGTAGTCACAACCTACTTATTGATCAGGCAGCTTCAACTAAGGGTCATAAACCACCTAAGTACCTAATAAATAAATGTTTCTTGATACACAGGACTATTAAAAAGGACATGGAGTTAATCTGTCTTTTAGCTGCCTAGTAAACACTGAAATTACATTACAGATACTTTCAAAAGGTTGTAGATTATTAAATTTGAAGATGAGATGAATAAATAGTTGTCAGATAGTCATGAGCCATACAGGTACTGTGTACTTAAAAAACAAAATATGCTTCTTGTCTAGTGAAACGAATTCTCTAGAAGCCATATAAGCTTTTCAGGATGGATTGTTGCTCCTTACTCTCCTTTGTTGGTATAACTTTGCTGCCTGTCTTCTTATCACACTTCTTAGTGGGTATTGCTGTTAGTGAATTTCAAAGAGCTGCACAAACTAAGAAAATAATATGGGCTTTGCAAACAAGCTGTGAATGACCTACCTTGAGAAATTTTTTGTGGTCAATAAGCTTTCCCCATGCTTCCACTAAGGGAGGGTGAGGACTTTTAAATGCTGGCAATCGAAGATATTCTGTAGGGATCACTGTTCTGGAGAATTTTGTTGGTCAGGAAGTAGGAGAATTATACATTATACATGTGTGCTAGGTTTGATTCTGGGGTTGGGGAAGCCCTCTTCTGCAAATTTACTAAATGATAAAATCTAAGAGGACTCATATTACCATTTCTGTATTTGTTGGCACAATGTATGCTACAGGAGAATTAGTACCCAAAAGCTATGGCTTGTGTGTTACGTCAAACAGGTGAATAAATTTCCAATATCACTCTTACTGAGAGGAAGACACTCCCTTTACTATGTTATTTTCTGAATGTTCACTGTATAGAAGATGATACATAAGAGTCAGTTGAGGATGCTCTGGGAGTACCTCAAAAGTGAGCATTGCATTATGAGATAATTATAAAACTAGAATAATTAGGGATAAAAATTTTAAAATAAAATGCAGGTTGGGGGTTATGTTTCTATATAAATTGAAAAGTAACTTTATGACTGATGTCATGACTACATTTTGAGAAGTAACTTTTAATTTTTTTTTCTGTGGTTCATTTATTTACATTCACCAAAAATCTTTTCAAAGAAGAAACTGAAGAAGCATTGGAGCATGTGAAAACAGCTAAAACTACCTTTAAAAGCTTTAAGGATTTATTCTTTAATCACAGAAACATGTTGGAGAGTTACTTCGCCTATGCCAAGGAATTTAAACCATGGGATTTCACATTTGAGATGTTGTTTTCCAGATTTGACCTGTTCCCTAAAAGCTCACTGAAGATTGAGGTATTAATTATTATCTATGCTGTTGGATAAATACAGTATCTGAGAGATATGGCCATTCTCAGTCATGCAGACAGCAAGGCTCAGGTTTCCAATATCCAGAACACAAAATCACACTGCATAGAGGAGAGTTAAGAGTGTTGAACAGGATGAGAATGTCACATGCTGTGCAAGGAGCAGACTAGTAATAGCATTATAAGAATTGAAAAGGTGATTCCTAAATCCACCCCTTCTTAGGATTTTGGAAGTTGCTTTAGTAAAGTGCTGGTCCCCACACCCAGCCCATGGCTACAACTTTCTCCTAAGCATGGCACCTGCCTCTAAGAACTCATCTATTTAAAGTTTTAAAAAATGTAGTGTTTTAGGCTAGTCCTTGGATGAGAGAACACCCTTCCTCTCCCTTTTTTAAATCTCTGCCTTTAAGCAAGGGAAATGAAAAATCTGAGGTCAGGAAAGAAGTATTTGTCTAATATTGTGGTTAGCTGTGTAGGATGGGAGCAGCCAAAGCTTTTGGTTCCTGCTCCTGGGGCCTTTTTATTGTTCTTTACTGAAAATGGAAGCAGTTGTAGTAGGAGTCAAGACTAGCAGCTGATTAGAATAAGTTTGAAGGGAACTTTGAAGGTAACCTAGACCAATTCCCCTTAGATCAGGTTTGCTCAGAGCCCCATGCAACCTAGCCTTGAGTATTTCCAGGGATGGGGCATCCCCAACTTTTTTGGGTAATCTGTTCCAGTATCTCACCACACTCATACTAAAAAAACCTTCCTAATACTCAGTCTAAATCTACTCTTTTAGTGCAAAACTACTATCTCTTGTCCTATAGCAACAAGCCCTGCTAATAAGTTTGTCCCCATCTTTCTTATAAGTTCCCATTAAGTACTGAAAAGCTGTGATAACATGTTCTCAGAGCCTTCTCTTCTCCAGCCTGAACAATCCCAATTCTCACAGCTTCTTCTCAGAGGAGAGGTGCTCCATCCCTCTAAGCATCTTTGTGGCCCTCCTCTGGACCCATGCCCTTCCAGGAAATGTGAGGTTCACTTTTGGGATCTGAGCTGGAAAATTATGTACTTCAGCTTTGCAATTATTGAGACATCCCACCCTTTAAAAAACTATCTAAGAGTAAGAAATCCCATCTTACAGTGTCAGACAGTGCCTACCAGCACAATCAGTGAAAGGGATTTTGTGGGGAGACAGAGATAGTGCTGAAGGTAATCTTGCCCCAGTATATTGCAGCTGTGTTAATTACCCAAGAGTGGGAACAGCCTTGCCCTCCCAGCTATGGTGTGATAAAGAGTGAGTTAGCTGGGAGGGAGTCAGTTGGAGTCTGCTGGCCATGCTGTGCGGAGGAAGGGACAGGAGGTCAGGACTGGAGATCATGCGAGGGACACAGGGTGAGATGCCATCCATAGGACAGACAGGGTTAGACAGCTGTGATAGGGACAGGAAGGAGCCGGCCAAGACTGGAGAAGAAGGAGAGAAAGAGCCAGAGCTGTGTGGAGCTGGACATGGAAGACTACTGAGAAAAGGTATGAAAGACTTCTGAATAACAAGGTGCTGATGCTTGAAGCTATTCTGGGTACCAGTTGTACCTCCTCTGTTATCTGGTGACCACTAAGTGGAACAACAGCCTGAGTGACGGATTTGGTCAGGACCCATACAGGGTCCTAGTGACTGGTGACATTGACCCACTGGGAGGAAAATGGGGGGGGGCAGCATTGGTGGAGCTGAGAGTGGTGTGTGGAAGCCACAATGAGGTCTAGACCTGATCTTCTCCTATCAAGACACCTGGAAGTAGGTGCACCACCAACTAGTAATAATGGGACATTCTAGTCTCCGCTTTGTGACTGCCCTGACAGTGACAGGATTTGGGGTGAATGTGTTGGATCTTGGCTGTCTGTCACCAGAAAGCCAGGTTGAGGTATCTTTGGTGTGGGGGAGCTGTAGGTACTTGGGAAGAGCATCCTGTGCCAGCAATTTTACCAGTGTGGCAGCTTGTGCCTATCAGAGATACTGTGTATGGCCGCTGCACATGAAGGAGCTCTTGCTGGCAGTCTTGGTGCTTCATAATCAGGTGGGGCCACAGAGACCTCTGCCTTGTGCCAGGGGTGCAGGCAGTCTGTAGATGACAATGGGGAGACAAAGGGTCTGCAGTGACCAGGGGTCTGCATGGGGAACTCATGAGCTGGTTTGCTCCTAGGGAGAACAGCTTTGCTGATTTCTAAACATAAAAGGATAAAGTTATTTTCATCTCTTTGGGGCATAAAACAATTACTTCATTCGAGTGAAATCAGAGACCATAGAAATTAATTTGGCACATGTTACAAAAGAGGTTAAAGTGTGTTCAATTTTGTTCCTCTGGGAGAGATTTAAGTTTAATTTTCATAGCAACATTTTCTGTTATTGCAATAAATCATGTGTTTATACATGAAAGTATGTGTTTAGGAGTGTTTGCTCTTTTTCGTCTATGTCTTTTTTAACTTAACTTTAACTGCTGAAATTGAAATGGTGTTAAATGTGTATGCTCTATGAGACAATTAATTTCCACTTGTGTTTTAATCCTGGAAGTGAGTCAACCAGGATGAAGCCTTACTGGAAATATCTGTTGTTCCTCCACCTTTTCTTTTATAGTAGTTATTTAAGATAGCATAGACCTAACTGCTCATTCTGCCAGACCAGAAGGGAAAAGGTCAAATGGCAAAAATAATCTCAAACATAGGTTTGTTACTGTCTTTTTTTTTTTTAAGAGATTAATTAATTTTTATTAATTTGATTGAGGAAATTTCCATTACTATATTGCAATTTTAAAAGCTGCAAAAACTGGTTTTTGGTGGACCCAAGGGGCATGGTTAAAGTGAGCAGAATGACTGAATAGTTTCTGGAAAGCTCTTCAGAAAGAGAATATATAATCCTGTAGATTACAATAATATGTTAACATTGCACCCTGTACATAGGGTATTATTATTTCCTTGTTAATTCGAAAGTATCTGTAAACTTGGAGGTTGTGACACTGGGAATTTTATAGTGCTGAATTGAACTAGGCATGAGATTCCAATACAGCTGCGTACAGTGTCTACCACTTGTTCTTTAAAACAAAAATTATTTTTTTTGAAGAATAGATTTCTGGATGCATTTTCCTGATCAGGTGAATTATTTAGAAGTGTCACATGTAGAAACACACTCAGATATCTTTCACCAAAGGTTTTTCATGGATAGATTAAATTAAAGTGAATAAAATAAATTTGGATAAAGTGAAACAAAATACCCCAGCAACATTGCCCAAAATTATTTTTAAAAGGAAGAAGGTTAATTTTTCACATATAATATAAAGAACTGTTGGTTCTGTAAACCTTTTTCCTGAGTGTTAGGATGCAATTTACATGCAGTTCTGGTGCACATACAAAATCAGCTGATTCTACTCAAAAGATAGAGAATGCTTTTAAAATGTTGGTTTATAGAAGTGTCTTGCAATAAAAGCTAAAATAATTCCTAACACTATGCTCCCCAGCAGTCATGGTATATCTTTATGATCAAACAGAATATTACTGTACTTTTTTTAGACACTTTTTTATAATATTCAAAATTTTGGTGTTAAATCATTGCTATAAATATTTGTGAACTTGGAAAATTAGGTTTTTGGAAGGATTTCATCCCCTTCTAACATAAATTCAAATAAAGAAGTACTCTATCATATCATGTAGTTGGCTTTGCTGCCTACTGGGTGGAGCACTTACCTGGCAGGAGGACAGCCAAATTCTGTCTCTTATCCTTCATTTTTACCCTGCAGCTTTGTGGAGCAGGTAATATTGATTAAATTCCACTTGAGGTGAGGGGACTGGTGAAGCCCAGGTGTGTCCAGCTCCAGGTGCAGATGTAATGGGTGCCCTGGTATGACTCTCTTCTTTATTATCCTGATCCAGAAAGGGATTCTCCTAGCTGTGTCCCTGCTATTTCCCTGTGCTCCTGGCACCTGTGTACCCACAAGGCTGCTGGGTTTGCCCAGATGCAGACCATTAGAGGGTGGCCTATAAGCTTTGCTGATCTCTGGGAGCTTGGATCTGCTGTATGGCAATTTTGGCAGTGGGCTAAGGAGAGAGATTGCTGCATGTGTGAGGAACAATTTTTTTTTTTTTTTTTCTGTAAGGTATTATTTAAACAGGCAAATTTTTGGAAACAGACAGAAAAGTTGAAGTTGTTAAAATAATAAATAACAAAAATAATTTGATAAAACATGTATTAATGATACTTATAAGAAAATTATTAGCAGAATATAAGGATTTACTGTCCCATTAGATGGGGTAGGAAGTTTATTCTCTGTGTGCATACACCGATTTTTCTTGCAAGTATATATCTTAACCTAGGTAATTAAAAACCCAGAGGAATGGTTATAAACCAGATCCAAACTAAATGGATGGCACATACTTAGTTCATGCAGAAGCCTTGCAAAGTTGTTAATGCCTTTGGACTAAAATCCTGGTACTTCTTTCAAATCCATGGCAAAGAATTCCAAGTCTCAGGGTCAGGACTCACTCTACTGTACTTCTGAGTTTCATTGCTGCTGATAAAATTCTTTAGAATTCACAGTAAATTCCTGCTGCTCCTGCACAAAGCTGCCTCAGAAAGGAGAAGTGAATGGCAGCAATGACCTACTGCTGCCTTTTTTCCTCCTTCTGACAGCACCAGGATATTCTGAACCAGCCTTGTCTGTGGGAGATGTGGATTCAAGACACCCCTTCTGAGGTCTGTGTAGTTTACTTGGTCTTGCCTTTACCTCTGGGGGATTCCCTGCATACTCAGTATATAAACATAAATTTGGTGACATGCTTGAATAGCAGTTTAAAGCTGCTAGGTAGAGTACAGCAATTATCACATTTGGTCAAATGTAGACTGTAAGAGGGTTTGGATTGATCCATTTTTGAGGTGATGAGTGCTTTCTTAGTGACTTGACTGACTCAGGACAAAAGCAGCCTTTCTAACACTGTTCTGAATGAGCATTCTGCAATGTAAATTTACTGATTTTTCCAGCTTATTGCCAGGTAAAGAACAGTCAATGAGTATTAGTTTTCAAGTTTGAACCATTCTTCCTCATGCATACAATCTTAGTGTTGACAGCAGGAGTACAGGTGAAATACCAAGCAACAATTACTGCACCGGTTTTACTGTCACCACTAAAGTATTTATTTTCCAGGTTATTCAGAAACTATTTGCCTTTGGGTTTTATGATTCTAATCAGGAGCTTTGTCAAACCATAGCTGTCATCTTACAGCTAATTTATTTGTCAGAAGCCTCAAAGTTCATGCTGTTAAGTGCATGATATATGAATAGTGTCCACATATTTCCAGGAAAAAGCCTTACATGCTTCTTGATAGACAGGAATGTCTTTGGTTAAAATGCGAATGGAATTGCCCAAAAACCAGAGCAGAGCAAAGATCTGTGTGACTTGGGGGGGGGTCTGATCCCAAAGAGGATCAAAGGATGCTTAGCTTTCATGGCACAAATGTGGGCTTCTCAGACTCACTGTTTTAAATCAATTCTTGATAAGTTAAATATATTAATTCTTAAAAGTGAATATATTCTAATTTAGTCACAGAACTATATCTAAATTCCTTTGTTTGCCAGGGAGAAGTGCAATAGTTCATCCTGTCATGGGTTTTGTGTATATATGAGTGGGTTTGTAATGTGTATTTACAAAAACCTCAAACAAAATCCATGTTAGTTGAGGGATGGAGGTGATATAAATATGGTAAAGTAATTCATGTTATAAAGTTAATATAATAATAAAGCTCACCAGTATGGTAGTAGAATTCAGGTTATAAAAGTAAAACAGTATAAAATCATCCTGGTCAGAGAA
>VZUI01028555.1:0-13422 GCA_013401135.1 Cettia cetti
CCCAGAGCAGCTGTGGCTGCCCCTGGATCCCTGGCAGTGTCCAAGGGCAGGTTGGACATTGGGGCTTGGAGCAGCCTGGGACAGTGGAAGGTGTCCCTGCCACGGCAGGGATGGAACTGGATGGACTCCCTCCCAACCCAAAGCCTTCTTTGATCCTCATCTTGCATAGAACAATCTTTGGCAGCAGGACATGGACTCTCCCCAAACCAAGCAGTGACCACTGATGTCACTGTATCATCTAAGTTGAGGGCAACTGATTTTTTGACTTTTATTCAACCTTTTGTGCATAAACCCTCAACCTTTTGAAAATGCAAGCAGATTACATGCCCACTGAATCCTTTTTATTTTTATCCTTTACTGAGATCTCCATGCAACTCCAGAAGCCATAGAAGAGAATTTCCCCCAAGAGAGGCAAACCTTATCCTAACAGACCACATTTGTTCCTGTGCTCTGTGGTTTTACTCTTTAGGTGAACCCCTCCACCTCCCCAGGGACTGAAGTTGTGCTTGTCAGTCATTTATTTATCATATTATATTATCATATTGTATTTTCAGTCCTTTGTCCCTCTCCTGGACTCCACCTCGAGCCTGCCTTGAAGCTTCCATGTGAGTTCCAAAAATATTAGGACTGGAATCAACATGGGTGGAAATTCTGGTTTGGAGCCAGCTTTGACAGGAAATTTCAGAAATACAGCCTTTGTAAAATGCCTCCTCATACTTGAAAAAGAAAGTAGGAGCAGAATCGCCTTTGTTTTATGTAATTTTTCTTACAGTTCATAAGCAACAAAAGATTTCAGATCAAAAGTGGACCCTAATGAAGAATGTAAATTTCACAGGTGTGAGAAAAGTACAAGGTGTAAACACCTTATAAATTTGGGGGAAGCTCTCTAGATGCTGTGGTTTATCCCTTGAAAATAGTTCTATTTCTGCAAACAAGAGCACTAGAAATTATTACAGTTTCTATGAGGCTTTTTAGGGCTTTGTCAAGGTTTTTGATGACATCCTGACTCAGTGTTGAAGAGCTATCAGTGTGTGGTTTTCTGTAATGCAATTCAATATATTTGACTACTAGTGACTCATTAATATAAAATATCATAAAATTCTCTTAGAACAAGTACAATTTGGCAGTCTTGGTAGATGTTTGGGGGTTTATTGTTTTTGATTTTTTAAAAAAGTTTAAGTCCACAAATATGTGAAAAAACATACAAAATCATCTCAAAGTACACTAGGACTTGTATTTCCATGTCTAACTATTCTGTTGTTCATTCCTCCCTCCCACACTCATTTATACAATTGTGCCAGTGGATTTTACTTGAAGAGAGTTATTACACTATCTGGATACCATTTGATGTTTTTTGGTAGGCAATGGTTGTGGAATACGCACCACCAGATCAAATCTATCAATCAAACACAAACCTCAGGGACTGTTCCAGCTCAGGATTAATTGCACCCACTCGAGGCAGACAAAATATATTTTGGCATTGTTTCTGACAGATGAAAATAAAACAAACAATGAGGATCAGCTTGCAGCTAACAATATGCAAAATTAAAGAATATAACAATTTTAAACTTTTATGGGAGTGCTGATTAGCTTTTGTTCTAAAAGCTGCAAAGAGATTTTGCTGTTAATCTCGTTACTCATCCATCCAGCAAAGAGAAGCAGGGAGCTTCAGAACCCTGCTCCTCACACAGGATCACAGACACTGAATCAATGCTGCTTGGAAAAATGCCTTTTTGTTCTAATTGGCCAGAAGTAGAACAGTAAGAAACTCAAATTATCTCTAAAGGCATCGATGACTGTGTAAGCTGATTATAATAAAGTGTGTCCTATGCTTTTTCCATTTGAAGGTTAAATTCTCAATTAATTTTTCAGCGTGTTGCCATCTCAGCTGAGTGTCGTTGCTAATTGCAGTGAAACAATAGTTTCCAAAAGCTTTGCATTCATGTGCTGGATTTCAGACACAGTCAGAGATCCCTGGGAGTGCTGCAGCCCAAACCAGAAAACCACTGCAAAACCCCCAAATTCAAATACTAACACAACTCCTTAGATTAATATTTTAATTTTTTTCTTTAAATTCTGGAAGATTTGTTATTCTTGGTTATGTTTATCCCACATTTTTCAGACTAATTTATTTTTTCCCTTGAAAATGAAAGACTTCATTAGCCAACATCTTAAATAATCTTGTATAAAATGGAGAATAAAGAGAATAAAGAGAATGCATAAAGCAGTGTTTCAAAGTTGAGCACCTTAATGAACTTTATCTACAAATAATGGGTTTAAAAATTTAATCTACAGAAAACCCAAAATTAATGAGCATCCTACTGATGAAGAATATTCCAGAATGTACATGTCTTTGTTAAAAGCCTTTTAATAGCTGCCTACCACACCTTTCACAGTTTTATGCCAGTGAGCATCACAAATCACTTATTTTCTCTTGTTATTAAAATTCCAAGTTACCTATAAAATATATAAATTCTCTACAGGTTCCAACTCCTTCTCATCCTACATTTCATCCAGGACAGAAGCAGCTCTGTAACATGAAACTTCAGGGTTGTTCTATTCCTCTCTGAGGTTTTGCTGAGCCTGTCTAAACACATCCTTTGATTCATAAATGTCAACAGGGGACAATGATAAAACAGCTTCAAACCAGATGTCATCCTAGGAAGAGAGATTATTTTTGTGAAAGTACAAATTCTGATGGACCTCCCTGCTCAAAGCTGGAGCCTAGAAGAAAAAGCAGCCAACTTAATTCTAATATCTTACTAAGGCCAAAAAAAATTAACATTTTCATGGCAGCACAACTGAATTCATTCATAAGCTACAGGTGAGGCAGGTTGGAATTTTGTCTTTTATCGGACAATTGAGGGGGAAAAATACCAAAGCTGAGGCCTGAAAGTGTAACAGCAACATCTGGCACAGGTGGACAAGGCCTGGGTGCTTGCCCAGCTGCCCAGAGCACCCAGCTTTGCCTGCCCAGAACAATTCTCTCTGCTGGAAACAACCCCACCTCCAGGGAGCTGCAGCCCCTTACATGGACTCTTTGTCCATTTTTAAATCAAACTTCAGGTGAACAGACTGCAAAGTATGAAACAAGAAGCACTTTATATACCTAAGACATGCAAATTTCTCACCAGCTCACCAAAGCACAGGTAGGGGCTCCTAAATCCCCTCTCAAAGACATCCTGTGAGTCAGTAAAGTGGGTAAACTGAGGCACAGAATGCCTGGAGGGGTTTGGGCTGGATCAAGTGGGAAAGCTCTGCCTGAGGGTGGGGTCTCTCAACTTCCAAGGGTTATTCCAGCCCACAGATTGTCCCCTCTGTCCCCTGGGCACAAAGGCAGCCAAAACCCACCCCACACACTGACCCCAGCTGCCACTTCCAGTGGACATAAAGAAATTGCAGCTAAAAAAAGTTAATAAATGAGTGTGTACAGCGCTGTTTATTAACCTAGGGACCCTTCAGCCATGCTGGGTTTTTTGAGAGGAGTTGGGGGCTTTTTTAGGTTCTAAATGACATAATTTCCTTACACTTAGACAATGTGAACCAGATTCTGTTGCTAACTCACTAGTGTTAATAAGGGAAGATATTCACACTTTTTTTGAAGTTGACATCTTTATTATTCCTTTGTTTACTCGAATGCAGTGATGAAGCAAAAAAAAAGTCACAAGTAAAGAGTACAAAAGGAGGAAAAAATCTGAGATAAAAAAAGAATTTAAAAGATTGCAAGGCAGGAAGAGTAGAAAAAAAATCCTTAAAATAATATATCACATGAGGTAAGTTTTATATCAAAAAGGGGATTATAATTCTGGATTTCACATCACCTAAGGATTGAGTTTGCTTTTACAATGCACCTGCTCTCCTGCACAGCTGTGGAAAGGCTCCTCAATGTCAGGCCATTAATCTTGTGACCCTTAAAACATTTCTTTGTTTAAAACTATGAAGAAAGACCTTCACTCAAGCACAGTTGCAATCAATGGAGAAAACATTAATCAATTGAGAAGTGGTGTTTTGAGACTCATGAAATTGAAATGAATCACAATATGAAAAAATGCAATTATTTTTGAGGGCTTTGTTTTGTTAACGTTCAGTCACTCAATCTGCTCTCTCTGTGTTTTTGAGGGGAGGGAGGGGTGGCTGGCTGGGTGCTGGGTGCCTGCTCCTCCCTCCATCCTCCCCTGCACAATTCCCTGCTCCCACTCTTATCTTCCCACCCAGCACCTCAGCTCCATCCCACACACAAACAAGCCTGCATTTCCCCATGGCACGCCAGGATAATTATCTGTCCTTCTATGATGGATTTTTTTTTTTGTTTGTTCGCTTTCCTCAGAGACCCACTAAGACAAGCATTCAACCTTGGAATAAAAAAAGAATTCACTTGCTGCCTATTTATTGACCTATTAGCTTTGAAAGGCTTGTTTATCTTATAGGTCTGGATCCTGCAAAGGAGTCCATAAATTGGTGTTCAGAGGAATGTGCCAGTGGACCAGTTTGCAAGTACAGTTTGGGACCATTAAAAGCCAGCTAATGAATTCTGTAACTCCCCTTCTCTGGGGGGAGAAAAGCAGCTCAGGCTGGGCAGAAAATCAACATTGTCTTCCCCATAGCCAGACCACAACATCCCATGGGACATCAGTCAGGTATATGATTGAATCTGGATCGCTGGATAAATATGGGCTACCAGAGCTACACAAATATTCAGAAATATTCAAATTTTTATCAGTTTTACTGATGGCAAACAACAGAAAAGTTTTATGCAAAGGAAGAACTCAATTATTTTGAATAAAGCATTGATTTACGTCCTTGTAAGTCACAAACTTGTTGGCAAAGTGGTCCAAGGAAAGTGTTGGGTTTTGTTTGGAGCAGAACCATCAGGTCCCAGTCAGAAAGGAGAACTTTTGATTTCTGCTGTGATGGTGATTTTGTTTGCAAAATGTGACGAGACATAGGCTCCCTTCTCCTCGAGAGCCCATGATCCCTGATTCCTGACAAACAGGGCTTTCCCTTCAGGCTGCCAGATTTCCCTGGCATTCCCAGCACCAGAGGGGATTTCAGTGGACATAGGCTGTCCCTACCGAATTTCCAGGGAGTTTTGCCCTCAAGTACCTGCTGCCAGCTCACACACCACGGGAGCGGCTCAGCAGCTCTGTCAGGAGCAGTCCCAGGAATTCCTGCAGGACACACTGCGTGAACAGCAAACCCGGCCCCTGTTTAAGGGTCACGTGAGAGTTTCCTTTCCCAGGAAATAAATGTCTCTGAAGAAATGCATAGATTGCAAATACAGGTTGAGCAAATGATGCCCTCAGCTGGAAGCTCTAAAGGCTGCTGTCCAGCACAGTGGCACCAAATTTCCAGGTAAGGAGGTACGGAAATCTCTTATCTGAATCCTGTGCTCTCAGAAGATGCAAAGGCATCAGAGAGCTGGGGTTGTGGCCACCTGCATCATCCCTCCAGCCCCAAAGTAGCAAAGAGGCAAAACCACCACCACCAACAAAAGGAAATAAATTATTTCTATTCTGTCACAAGAAAATTAGACTGCCCACAGACCTGGGATAATCTAATTTCCCCAGGAAGACAAGAAGATCTTTGGAATAAGATGAAACTTACTTCAGTCAAATGCCAGCCAGGAAATCGTGGTGGCACCAGCAGGGCCAGGAACCCCCTCAGTCCCCTCAGGCCACAGCAGCTGTGGAGGGAGCTGGGCTGGTTGGGGGGGGTTTCATCCCTTCCCACTGTAAGACTTAAAGCTGATGGCTCCAAAATAAACATAACAGGTGGCTTAAATCTGATAGCCAAAAATGGAGACTACCATAAGCAATGAACTTAGAAAAGATAAATTAGGAAGGAATGTTCTTTGCTGTTTAGTAGAAAAATTCAGATTTGGTGACAAATATGACAAACACCTTGCACTGTAACAAAATACATTAATTTGGTGGGGTTTGAAGTGTTTAAAGTGGCTTTTAAAGTATTTAGGTACATGTAAAGTTCATTTGCCTGAAGATCTCATATTCTATATAGAAAATTTCAAAGAAAATATAAAAATACATATTTTTGTTAGTTTTCCTCCTGGCAAGGCCTTCTACTAAACTTCCCCTCTGCTACAAAATTAACCAAAGAAACTCCAGCTGAATCCTGCAGTCATTTTTCATACTAATCTTCTGTGCAGAACTTTCCTCATGGCTCAAACTCCAGGGTGTCAGTTGGAAACCTTCTCTAAACAGCCTTGATTTAATGAGAAAGAAATCTGACTGTGAGCTCCAAACACAGAACCCCTGTTCTGCTACAGATGTTTTCACCTGATGCTTTTGGAACCCATTAATCTAAAAATATTTCAATTTCATTTCTTTAGAAGAGGCAAATTATCACACATGAAGCTATGGAAATACTTTTGCTATAGAGATCAACAGAGTATTTGTAAAACAATGTACATATTTGTCCTCATTTTTTGATAAACATCCCTCCCCCCCCTTTTTTTTTTTCCCCAGGTAGTGCTCAATAAATTCTTACCTTCCTGTGGCTGTACTGCAAATCCCTCCCTTTCATTCAAGGTCTGTATGCTAACCTGGATATTGCTGTCAGAGCTTACCAGGGATTTATAGAAGGCCACATTACACTGCTACAGAGCTGCAGTTTCTAATTTCATTTACACATCACAAAGTGCCCCATGCTAAAGAGCAGCACAGAAAACTAGAGGCCAAATCTGGTCACTGAACTAAATGTTTATCTTCTGCTAATTATTTTCAAATGACATGTAATGGAAATAATTTATTTGTTGGCCTATTTTTGTCTCATTAGCAACACTTGTAATTTCAATTAGGTTAATTAAGTGAAGTTCCACCAGCTAGGCAGCCTCAATCTTTTATTCCTTGCAAATTTTCCTCCTCTGACAAGTCAAACAGAGTTTTGGTGTTGAGGTGGGAGGAGTTTTGGGTGGGAATGGTGAGAGTTGTTTTATTAAACAGAGGGATTTGCTAAAGCCTGGAGGGGCCAATTCAGTCATCAAATGGGAAATGCAATTGAGAAGAAGGAAAAGGTAAAGGTGTGAATAGAAGAACCCACAGGGGAAGAAATGATGCAAGGGATCATCAAAAAGAGGAAATGTGCTCATGATGCCTCTGCTGGGTGAAGGATGCTGTATCTTACATAAACCAAAAACTAAATTTTAGCAAGACATTTTGCTTTAAATTGAGGGCAGAGTAGAACCTGTAGCACAAACAATTCCAGCTCTGACTTGGAAAAAAAAAAAAAAATCTTTCATTCTTTTCATTTCCTTCTCTGCATAATTTATAGTGCCTAACATGTTTTCTCCTCAAATTTGGTCCTTAAACTCCCATTTGTTAAGAATTGCCACTGCATGGGAATGCACCAAAGATCAGCTGGAAAGAGAAACAAGGGGCTGCTTTAGTCTGCAAGTTCCAAACCCCAGCTGCAGAACAGAAATAATCATCTCACTGCTTTCCAAAGAGCTTGCTGAAGCTCAGTGTTACTTTGATTTGTGACATTAATCCATGTTCACATAACGAGTAACAAGCCAAAAAAAAAAAAGAGCAATAATACTTAGATAGTGAGTGGATACTTTATTTAGAGATTTTTTTCAGACCAATACCTGGTATAACAGAGATTTCACCAAAGCCACCTTCAAACAGGGATTAAAGCAGCAAAATCTATTTGTGTGCAGTTCTATAATGAGTGTAAAGCAGCAGTTTATGCATTTTAAGGTCACACTCTCACACTGGAAACCCTACAGCAGATCTGACAGGTTCATGTGATTAAAGCAGGATAGTAAGGATAATAATTTAAAAAATAACAGCTTATTCACTGCTCTGGGTGAGTGCAAAAATCTAGTCCTGAATACAAGCCCTGCATGCTGGACAAAAGTCCTTGTTAAAGATATTAAAGATATTAAAGTGTATTTCAAGACCTGCTTATTGACTGGCTTCCACAATACACCCAGTTCTGTACAACTTTGCACAAGTATGTCTAAAACAAAAATTACTTTTGAAAGAAAATGTGGGAACAAAGAGGAATTTATTCCTTTGGCTCTTTTCTTCTACTGTGAAAGCTGTAGCCATGCAAATATCCAACTGCCTTTAGTTTTAATAAGCACCTACATGGGGATAACTTGGTACTGCTGAGAAACATCAGACAGCTCTTGGAACAGATGGAAGCTTTACAGTACCTGAACATTGCTAAATACTGTTCTTAATACTGATCTGAATTTTAATTCTCATTTTCATACTAACCAGGTAAACCTGAATTAATTCTGTTCTACTCAGTGACGGATTACCAGGCCAGCATTCTGTTTTTATTTATCTTGAGGTAATTATCCATTTCTAGCTTCAATAAGCTCCACTGAAGACTAGGCTTATCTAAGACATGGATCATTTAACAAAATAAATAATAAGAACTGATATTTTATCTTAGCAGCTCCTGAAAATTTTCCAAACATTCTTAGGATGAGACATCAAATCCATTTTCATTACCTAACCTTGACGCATAAGAGCATCACAGGTACAATTATTTGTTTTCTTGATGATATTTTCTCTTCTGTCACAGTGTTGTAGTAAGTTCAGACACTCAGGAATAAAGTATTTTAAATCCAGAGGAAAATAAATGATAAAGTTTTGGGGAGGGGGGATATTCTGGAAACATCCCATCCTCTACATGGAGCCTCAGCACTGTGGATGCATCTCAACAGGACAGGATATCAGTGGATAATCCTTTCTGTGGGATCCATTCCAAATTTACAATATCATGTAACTCAACTTGGAGCAGAACTGTAGCCCTGCGGATTAGCTCAGGGGATTTGATGGAAATTCACTTTTCTAGAGAAAACTCCTTAGCATTCTTTGGGAATCAAACATAAGCCAGCCTTATTTTTCACACCTCTTACCTTGTATTTCTCTCTGTTCCTAATAGTCTGGCATTAAATGCTCTACAAAGGAGGAATAGCGATCTAGACATGGGATTTTTAATTTTGCTAAATGTCAGTTACAGCCCAAAGGACCAAAAATGCTTTATTTGATGCCCCTGTATCCTCACTGAGCTTTTTCAAGGACTGTGCCCTGCAGAATATAATGGACTTCTAACACATTTGTTAGAAAAGTGGAAAATTCCAGGGTTTTTCCTCTGTGCTTTGTGGAAAACCATATTCTAGCATGGAGGGAAAGGATTGGGGGTGCTATCGTTACTTACCCCTTTATTCAGTGCAACATTGAGTGGTTTTACAGGTGAATTAATGCACTGTGGCTGCCCTCTGACAAAGGCAGAGCAGCCATTTAACAAACAAATAATGTGCCAGTACTTGTGAGATAGAACCGCTATTGTACCTCCAAAACAAGCATGACAAAAAACAATTCTCTTCTGAAAAAACATCCTAAACTGCCTCATTTCTTTTTTTTCAAGTTGTCCTAACCCTGACTACAAATATAGGGGCCAAATATTTATATCACAAAAAATATCAGGGGACATTGCTAAACTGCTGCTGGCTGGTTCAGGAGAGTCTTAGCTCTGCTAAAAATCTGAAATTAACTTAGGCCCTAAGAAAGCTTGGACCAGCTGATAAGGGTGTAGATAAACACACAAATAAAAAACCAATAAATGCTGGTTGAGCTGATCCTCAGCTCAAAAGTTCCAAGAATATTTGAACATCTCATTTAGCTATAAATTTAGATTTTTAACTCCTTCTCCTCTGCTTTGCTGGTCTCTTCCTTTCAATAGCAGGTGACTCAAACAGAAGATACAACTCCTGAGTCCTGCTGTCGCTTGCTCACCTGACCTCTGATGTGACTGTAGGAGAAAACCTCTTTGGCCTTTATTAAGTGGTCTGAAATATGCACATGAGCAGAGATTAATCAATACCTTTCTCAAGCCCATGTCATTAAAAGAGCCATTTCTTGTTCTCCTTATCAAATGTTAATTATTGACACACAAATACTTCCAGCCAGAGATGCTCTTCAGGATGCCTCAGGGTTCATTCACTCAATTTTCTTTTTGGTAAGAAATCTTTCAGTGGAATTCTTCATATCTTAGGAATTTTAATTATTTAGATTATAGAAATTTTAATTATTTTCATAATTTGATTTCCTTTGAATGGCACCTGAACAAAGTCGGTTTGGGTTTGTTATTTTTATGGCTTCTTACAGGTTTTGTTCTTATGTCAATAAGGCTTAAAACTTTCCCATTATCTGCTGTTCCAACACTGAACTTCTGAAAAATGTTAAATGATTTTAACAATGCCAAATAAATGCATTCTCACAAAAACATACACAAAAGCAGTCATTTTTAATGGTATTATTATGTAAAAACATCACACTACTCATCAACATTTTAAGAGCTCATTGAAATAATGAAGTGGCTCCAGTTATTTCCATTAAAAGCTTTATAAATGATATCTGCTGTTTGGTGCATTAGGAGAGCATAGCTGGGTAATAATTGAAATGTCAATACATCTTCCTGGTGAAAGTTTCTACTACTGAAAGCAGCATCTGGCTTCCTGTAGGAAGGACATGGAATTCCCACCTCGTGCTGCTGCCTCATGACTTGAACAGTTCTTGCCATTCCCACTCAATTGTTTCTCCAATATTAAATAAAACCACATGCAAGGAAAACAAAAAACCCTTTCCCAATTACTCAAGTAAACACAATCTCTTTAAAGACACACACACAACCTTAGAGGCCTTATGCCTGATTTTTCTTCCCTTTTTCATTTTGAATCAATGGCAATCTAAGAAAGGGGGAACAAACAAGGCAAAGATATCTCAGACATGAAGCTGCTCCAACAGCATAATAAGAAATGATGAAGTGTCAGGTCTATCACCTCTATTGTTGTGAGCAGGCTCCTCATTATGCTGAAATCTTTCCTTACAAAGAGTTTTCAGTTACATAAGGGGATTTTTCATGAGCAATTCAGGAGCTGACATTGTGGAGAAAAGGAAGAGCTTTCAGAGGCTGCTGTCTCTGTTTCATGATGCTCCTTCTTATTTCCATCGACCACATTCTCCTTCAGAGTCCCTTGGACACTCTGAGGAAACTTACTGGGTGTGGAACTGGAATGGTGATTGTTTTCTGTCACAGACCCAGAGATGAAGAAGAATTCTGGGATGGAATTTTCCACAGCAAATCTGAGAGAGTAGGAAAGAAAAGATGTTTAATCCCATACCCCAAGCTGCCTTGCTCTCCCATCAGTGTCCTTCTGCACCCAGATGAATGGTGAGGACTTTTATGGTAAAAGCACATTGACCTTAATCCTCCTCAGCTCCTCCTCTTTGCCCAACTGACCCAAAGCTCTATGTGCTACTACTGAAGAGTTTTATGAATTCTTGGTTTCCACCCCTTTCTCCTGGAGCCAAACCTCTCAGGTGCTGATGAGTCAGAGGACATCCTGAAGGAAAGGCAGTAAGAGTTTTTTACAATGCAATCCAGGTCTGATTGAAGTCTTCTTCAGTCTCAGACATGCTGAGCAGATAAGGGCATTTTGTTCCCTGAAAACTGATGACATTTTTCAAAATATGCCAAAATAAAGCACCCTTTTTTTTTTTTTTTTTTTTGATATCTAATCAAAGTTGCACATCAAAGTTTGTGAAGGAGATGAATACATTAGGAGGGGAAAGAGGGTTTCTTATTTAGTACAGTATAAAAGTCTCTTAAGTCTTTTTCTACATCAAAATCTGTCAGATGATTTTAAGAACGAGATCTTACGTGGCTGATGTCCTGATCAAAATTTCAGAATGGCATTTAAACATGAATGTCTGCAATGGCACAACACAGAGACCACACAGGTAGATATATTTGCTATTATTGCTGCTTTTCTGTTCTCTGAGTGGGATTCATAACAGGAAAAGTCACAACAGAAAAATTCATCAGAACCCAGCACACTGATGTGAGTCCAGTCCTCACTGCTGTTGATTAGAGAAAAAATTTGGTTTCAAGTATTCTTATGCAAATTTCCTCTTCATGAAAGAGTTTTCAGTGAATGTAAATCTGGCCCTGCTATCAATGTAAGTGGCCTGAAATGGATCTTCCCCACCTGGAAAACAGATGGCACCACAATGGCATCACTGGGAATGGAGAAGAAAGGAAAGCAACAAGAAAGCAAAAGAGATTGGGTAGAAAACTGGTGATTTGAAGAGAGGCAGGAGCCCTTGGCAAACAGAGCTTGCTGTTTGAGGCCAAGGCATGGAAAAGCAGGGAATCAGTGCTGCAGCACAGCCCTGGGCTGGGACTGCACAGGAGCAGTTTCCAGGTGCTCCCACACCCCTGCACACCTTGAGCTGCTCCCAGCACATCCCTCACTCACCTGTCCAGCCCTGCCCCAAGGCTGTCCTGAGCACAGGGGTCACTCAGGGGCTGCAGCCCAAGCCAGGACAGCACAGCCCACGCTGCCAAAAGTTCCCCTCTCTTCAAAGCCAGGCATGCAGGAGCCGGGCTTGGATCACCTGGCAACCTATCTGGATGTCTCCTAAAAAGTGCTGCCTGCTGATTCCCACTGCCCCTCTCTTCTGCAGTCCTGCTGGCAGAGAAGGCTTCTAACAGAGGGAGCTGCGCCCAGATCTGAACAAAATTTTAATTAGCGCAATGGCTTTATAAAGAAATTACAAGTGGGAGTGTTAGGACTATCAATGAAATGTATTCCATATTTTTATTTTGCAAAAAAGTTTTTCCTCCTCCAAACTAATTAGACTGATAACCCATGCTGCAAAGTACAGCTGTTTTCCTGACACCTCCAAGTTCAGTTGACTCTGAACTCCATTTCATTGAACCCTGTCCACACTTGTTTCAATGGCAACAGCCTCCAAACACAGAAAAATACCCACTTTAATTAACTTTTACTCCTTTCCAGGGGGTGTTAAAAGAAAACCAAGAGCTATTACAGAGACAAAGTGAGCGAGCCTTCCATGCAGTGAAGGCTATTACATTCAATTGTTTGGCAACACTTCTATTCAAGACTAACAATTTCAGAGACTTATGTTCTTAATAGAGCAAGCTAAAACTCTTCTGATGAACAATTTGCCATCAAAAACTGCTGATTTTCTGGATCAAAACATTCTCTGGGAATGCTTATTCCACTAAAACTTGTGACAAGCAGGCAGGCTGGCTGGAGGGCTGGCAGCTTGGCTTGGAAGGCTGCCTGGAGAGAGAGGCAGGCTGCCTGCCCAGTGTCCTGCCCAGAGCTGCTCCCTTCCTCCCACAGGTCAGCTACATTATGCATTATAATCATCTTTATTAGGGAATTTGTCAACATTTCTAAGCAGAAAACACAATAGATCAATGTTTGAAAATGCACTTTGGTAAGTTTGAGTTAGGCATGAAGATTCTTTTTCTTTTCTTTCTTTTCTTTTCTTTTCTTTTTTTTCTTTTCTTTTCTTTTCTTTTCTTTTCTTTTCTTTTCTTTTCTTTTCTTTTCTTTTCTTTTCTTTTCTTTTC
>VZUI01028558.1:0-80186 GCA_013401135.1 Cettia cetti
GGCGGCGCGGGTCAGGCCGGGCCGGGCCGTGCGAGCGCCGCCGCCGCCGCCGCCGCCGGGGCGGGGAGGGGGCACCGCCGGCTCCGCCATGGTGAAGAAACGGAAAGGCCGTGTCCTTATCGACTCCGACACCGAGGACAGCGGCAGCGAGGAGAACCTGGACCAGGTGCGCGGGCAGGCCCGGCCCGATCGCGGGGCCTGGGATCGCCGGCCCGCGCGAGGCTCGGCGCCGCCATCCCTCCCTCGCTCCCGCCCGGTGGTCCCGCGCCGCTCTCGCCCTCCTCAGCCCGATGGGGCCCCGCGGCCGCCGTGGGGAGAGCCCGCGCCCCTCCGGCGGGTCCCCGCCCGCCCCTGGCAGGAGGCCCGCGTTGTCGGGGGCTCTTTGCAGCGGCCCGGTGCTCGGCGCCGGCGGGACTGAGGGGCGGTGGATGCTCCGGGGCGATGCTCCGGGGCGGTCTGGCCCTGAGGAGGGGTTAGCGAGGCCCGGCTGCCAGCGGTCTTCTCACCTCGAGTAGCGGGGAAAGAGGCCCAAAGGGCCGGGCAACTTTTCCTGCTACTTTGGCACGCCGGGAGAGCAGCGTGTCAGGTCCTTGCCTCCCGTCGGGGCAGGCGGGCTCCCGGAGTGTTAATGCGTGTTTCATGCGACCCCCTCAATCTTGGTGACTGCGCTGGGGGAGCTCTGTTGATGGGAAACCAGCCTGTAGATGTAAAGGGGGTAGTATTTATTTGTTTGTCAACAGAACATGTCCCGGAGTTTTAAGTGTGGTGTCTGGTGTGTGAGTTCAACCAGACACCCTCGTGTGTGTGTCAGGATTGCAAAGGGGGTGTCTCCCTCTTTGGAGCGGGCTGCTTTCAAAGAGTCACCTTTTGGCTTAGCAGATATTGATGGTGTGATTCCAATGGTAAATAAAGACATTTTAGGTGAAGTGTGTTATAGCTTGTATTGGCAGTGGTTGCTGCAGGGAGAAGTTTGGTGGATCAAATATGTTGAAGCCGACATGTCTGATGTAATTTATGTGTTGGACCTTCAGAGTTTTTAATATAGAAGCTGTTGCTATGTTGCAATAAAAAGCCTTCCCAAACACTCTAAAATACTTCTGCAGATTAGAGCTTCAGAAAAATCAGATCAGATACTCTGTTAAAACAAATACACTGGAGCTGATGTCGTTGATCTTGCATACCTCCGGAGTCGGTAGGGCTGCCAACATCTCGCTGCTAGTGTATCAGTTTGATAGTTTTAGAACTTGAAAATAGGAGCTGGACTTGCTCTAGCATCAGTCAGAAAATCGGAGTGATGGTGGTAGGAGTAACCACGTGGTTCTGCATCTGTTCCATCCCTCACTGGCAGCAGGCATCTGCAGCTGTACCTGAGTAATAGGTGCCTCCCCCTCCCCTGAGCTGCTTGTAGCAACTGTAACAGCAGGGAGATGTATGTGCAAAGGTGAAGATCAGGTACCAGGGAAGCAATGTTTTTGAGATGGGAGAATACTGACTTAAATGTTAAATACTGAGTTCACCCCTGTAGATTAAATGTTTGTCAGCTTCCCGTGGCAATCTAGGCTTGTTGAATCAAAGGGCTAGCAGCCTTTTAAACATAGCATCTTGGAAAGCAGAGAGCAAGTGTACAAAGAAAAAAAGAAAAGAGGCATATTTCTTGGCTTAATAGTGGTTCTCCTCTTCAGGAGCTTCCCAAAGAGAAGCACTATTGAGGCTTCTTCGGGAGCTTCCAGAGATCTGTTCATTGTACAAATGTGCTGTGTTGATGCTGCAGGTCTTTAGAAAATGGTTGGTAAAATGCCATTTCTAATGAAAAGTTTCTTTGTTGGTAAGCAGGCAGACCACCAATTCCTACAGTGTTTATGTTCTCATTTGAGATACTAAATTGTAATCAATTTGTTGGGATAATCTTCCAGTTGTGAAACTAATGGAAACCAATCCAGCATCAGCTTCCCAAGGCTGCAGAAGTTGGTGTGGCTGTATTTCTACACACAGCTAAGATTCATCAGCCCCAAGAGCAATGTTTCTGAGAATAGATTCCGTGTTTTGGACTGCAAAGACAGTAACACAACTTCAAAAATGTTTGTTTTGTACTACTGCTTGTGTCACCTGAGCAAGCGATGAACAGCAGATGATGGGAGTATTTGAGAGCCATGCAGTTCTTTGTGTGGATGCGTGTTGCCTGTGAAAGTGCTTCCTTTTGGACAGAACAGCTCTACTAAGTTTCACAGATTTTGATCTAGATATGTGCTCTGTGTCTATCCAAAGCTTTAAATGCATTCTAGGGTGTGTACCAACAGTGAAAAGAAATTGAACAGGCTGACTAAATATTACCAACCATGATGTAAAGGTGATGCCTGAAGCATTTCCCCTTTTAAGTGTATAATAGCAAACATCTCTCTTGTTTAGGAGAAGCAGCTGGTATCTACTGATATGTGACTTTTGCTTCATGGTGTGGTTAGGGTGGTTTTGAATTATTACCCAATCCAAATAAGACAAATCTGGACATGACTCTGAAAGTAATTTGTCTTATGTTGTCTTTTGTAATTTGTGTTATCCCAAGAAAGTAATGGTACTCATAGTTACTTTTTATAGCTTGTTATCTTTTAAATCCTTTTGTAGCATCCAATATTAAAATTGCGTGTGCAAATGTATATAAAACATAAGTAGACTTATTCCTTAGTAGGTGGCAATAATCATGCTACTGAGATGTGCTCAGTTATTGCAGAGAACCTGCACGTGCACTGACCTGGATTGTTGAAACTACTGATGACACTGAAATAAATGTGTGCGTTTTTACACCAGGAGCTCCTGTCATTGGCCAAACGGAAACGCAGTGACTCTGAAGAAAAGGAACCACCTGTGAGCAAACCTACAGCATCTTCAGACTCTGAGACATCAGACAGTGATGATGAGGTGAGTTTATCATTATCAGTAAGATTGCAATGGGTTATTTGTCTGATTGTAGCTCAGCAGTGAAAGTGTATTTATCATACAGTATATTTTGCCTGCTGACTTCATAAAGTGGGACTGGTGGTCAATGATGGAGACCTGTTAGGGCCAGAGAATGTATTTTTTTATTTTAGTTTTTTTAATTAATATGTTTTGAATTCTATTGTATACAAAATAGTCTGACTGTAGAAAAGATGACTGCCAGTTTAATCACATGTTCATATGGCCTGGTGAGCTGCCTGCTTAAAACTAGTGTTCTTCCTGTGTTGTGCTTGCAGTTGAGGTATCAGTGAAGCTGCTAAAGGTGGAATTTGAATTCAGGGAGAAAGATTTTCAGCCTTAGAGTGGAGCTTCTTTCCTAAGAAAAGGGTCAAGGCAGATGGTACTATTTTACAGGTAGTAAAACAGTTTTATTTAGCTACTTTGATTCTCCAAGAACTGTGCTGTGAATTAGCTGTCTGGCCGTTTGGACTTGCAGCAGGGTGTATTTTGATTGATATTTTTGAAGAAAGAGGAAAGAAAGAGTTTAGCATTCCTTTGTTCTAAGGTTTGTCAATTTCATGTATTGCAGTGCTTATCTGCTCATTCTGTTTTTAGTATTTGTTCTTGGTACTACGATGGTTAAAAGTCTGTGCATCTAGAAAAGAAAATTCAAGAAGACTTATTAAAACAAGCACTGACAAATGTTATACAGGTATTTGAAGAAAAACAATTTCTTGAAAGGTTAAAAATGTCTTTTGGAAGCTTTCTGCAAATATATTGAAGTCATTTATTCTACCTATTCTTAAAAATTTGTCAGGGAGATGTTTGGTGTGGGTTTTTTTTTATTTTTTTTTTCTTCTGAAATAACGGGAAGGATTATCCCATGTGGCAACTCGCAGACTAACAGGTAGGCCAGTGATAAACTATAAAGCATTTGTTAGTGTAGCAGAGTTGTTCCAGTAAGTGTGAAGAATATGCAGTTTAATTTTCTCTGAGGCATTTTTGAAATAAATATGCTTGGAACTCTGTTCCAAATCAATCATTTTCTTTTTTAAAAAAAGTGCTTCTTATATCACTAATATACATTTAAGGCATAGACATAGACAAAATTGTGAACAGGCTAGATATATTAGGTTCCTTATTGGGTACTACTCAGTCTGTCACCATGTGTGTTCAGATCTGCTGGCTCACAGTTTATTTATTCTAAGTTATGTGGAGACCAGCTTGTCTGGGAAAAGTAGACTTGGGTGTGGAGAGCATGTGAATGATAAAGCCTTCCATTCTGTGTTTATCTCTGAAAGCTGTCATAATTTTAACGTGTGTAATAAGTAAGGTCTATCTTTCCATTACATGTAGAATGTGACAATACCTCTTCACAAATTGGCACAGACCTTGCAGATGGGTAGTGCCACTGTTGCACCCTGTGGGTTTGATACTCTTTCTAATCTGTGTATCATTTCAAATTGATACTATGTTCTTTCTGACCTCCATGCAGCAAGAGGAAAAAGATTTAGAGAAGAGGTAATTAGGACACTTGCTTCTATTCCTGTGCCTGAAATATGCGTTCTGAACTGCTGCTTGTCACAGCAGGATGAGCGGCTGGCTTATAACAGTTCTGCCTCTGCCAGTCATTCTGTTCTGTGCATCCCTGGGCTCGACTACACTAGTCCTGCTGAGTAACTCAGGTTTTAATAAGTGATCTTGTGGTTGGTTTGAAGTTTGTTAAACCTTGGGGGTTGGGATAGAGGGGTCTAAAAGTTGAAATTGTATTATTGGACTTTCTGCAAGACCTTGAGGCAAAAGCGTGGAAATTGTTGCCCTGGGCAAATGTGCCTAATCATACCCATGTGCTTCCACAGAGGTTTTTCAGTGTGCGTGTCCTTTGTGATTCCTGGAAAGTACTAAATGTTCCAAGATTGGCACTATGTTGCACGTACAGGAAAGAAGCCTAAATCTCTATTTCACAACGTAATGCAGCGTGCTGCTTTCTTTTAGAGGGGGGAAAGTTTGTGGAACATAGGGAAGAGAAAAGCATTTTGGAATTACTGAATAACAGCAGGTACAAATCATGCTGCATCTATACAATAGTGCCCAAGGAATGACACTACATCTTTAATGTTGTATTTATGTATATCAGTGAGAATGCACTTTTCACCCAGATGCTAAGTTCTGCAACACTTAAAGGACCTCTGTGGTCTGAATCAAATTTCCTAGCCACTGGACTAAAAGTGAGTTGCAGGCAGTGAAATAGGAGGGATGCTCTGAACTTTCTTCTGGTGGGGCTGTGGAACATTCTTGACTGAATTACTATAGACTTTTGTTCAGAAAGCTGGTAAATAGCAATGCAGGGCTTTGCAATAAGAAGAGCTACCTTTGCAAAGAGAGGTACTAATCTGGACACAGATGGCTCCTTTATCTGGTGTGTGACCAAGTCTGCTGAAGAACTCACCATGTCAAACTGGTAGCTTTCTGCATGGAACCAGTTTGGTGCTAGCCAGTTTACTGCTGGGGCTACCATACTAGAGGTTTGTGTGTCCACAAGGTGTTCTTGTTACTGATTGAGGGCACTAGGTCGGTGATGTTCCTCAGTTGTGGTAGGTTAATTCTGGGCTCTTGGCTTTCCTTTTATTCTGGCTTCTTTGCTTACAGTAAGATAATTCATTCTGTTGTGTGGGAAGAGTGGATGGCTTCTGCAACAACTTCACTGACATTAGTGTTGATTAGACAGAAAGCCACAATGCTACAGGAGCTCTTGTTGGTTTCACTTGAAAAGTACACTCAATCTGATGTCAGGAAGAGTTCAGTTCTGCCTTTTAACATCTACAGGGTAAGGACAGAATATCCTTCCAGGACTAGCAAACTTATATAATGAACACTTAGTACTGTTCTGGAGTTTAGTGAGGATTATCTGTTTACAGCTTTTTTTTTACAAATGTGCTAATTTGTTAGGGAAGTGCTATGGGACAGAGGAGGAGGTGAGCAGTAGTCATGCTGCTAGTGAGGAGATTGGTTTCAGGTAACAGCCTAGAGGGTTTATGCCTCTTTGTATCTTCTTACTGTGCTTCAAGTTAGAGCACTCCAGCAAAGCAGAGATGAGCAGAATACTGCGTGTGTTCTTTCTGTTTTGGGGGTGTACTTTTGTGGGTTTGTAGAAATTACAGTACTGAATATTGTCTTTTCCTGTGTGCTTTTATTTTATAATACTGCTTAATTAAACCTTCAAGAATGAGTGGGTTCTTCAGTCCTGTGAGGCCTTTGCCATACATTTTTTTCAAGCTTAGGAAATGTGAAACAGGCTGTGCTTTAATCTTCTTATATACAGCTTATAGACTGTGTTCTTTGTAACTTTGACTTTTCCTGGACACAGTTTCCTTCAGCTATTAATGGGTGCAATAGTAAAGCTTTCTCAAGAAAGAGGGGTGGTGTTACTTCCTCCACTTCAAATAAAGTGCAAGTGCAAATCTGAATAGCACAAGCTAGTTGTATGAAGGCTGACATGTCCAAAGGATTGATGTGAATAAACTGTGGACAAAATCGGTATAAAATTTAGTCTGTAACTATCTTCTTTAAATTGCAAACTAGCATGGGGTTAACTTCTTGGGATTTGATTTCTGTGAGCAGTACTTGAATGAAAAGGGCAGATCAGGTGTCTGGTGATATTCTGGCCCATGAAGCCTTCTCTCAGCAGTTCCTTGCAAAGCCTCTTCTGTGGCTTCCGATGGTGTTTTCTTTATTTTCTTATTTCCTTTCCATTTTGGTGTTGACACCTAGTTTCCTCTCTGTGTCTAAAATAGTTCTTTAAGTTTTCTGATTGCTGGGCTGTTGTCATCCTGAAGGTGTGTGAGGTGTTCAAATGACAGGTGTAGATGCTGAAAGACAGGATAAATAACAGGGGCTTTTTATTTACTATTTAGTTGTAAAATTAGTGGTAGACAGCATTTTCCTCCTTGAAGCTCTTGGAGTGCTGTCTGTAGAGTTTTCCAAGCCTTGAGAAAGCCAGAACACGGTAAATACTGCCTTATTTTCATACCTGTGCTTCCTGCTGTTCGGTTCAGACAGGCTGAAACTGTAGTTTCATGACTTGCCTGGTGGACTGCCTTACTTTTTCCTGTATGAATGCATGAAAGTTTGTAAGCTGAGCTGATGATACCTACCTTGGTGCACTTAAATGCAATGACAGCAAGACAGCTAAAGTTTATCTGGCCTTGGAAAGGAACACGTTGGTAAGGGACCTATTTTGCTTTGATGTTGAGGCTTGTAGTTTGCATGTTGCTTATAAATCCATTGGATATGGCAAGGACAGGCTGGCAACCTTACTTGTGCATCTCTTGCTTGATAGGGGCTTAAAAAAAAGCTGGGCAAACACCTATTTGCAAATTAAAATCTCAGTGTGTAATGCATTTAGGTACTGTGTGAATAGAAG
This sequence comes from Cettia cetti, assembly GCA_013401135.1. Taxonomy (NCBI): domain Eukaryota; kingdom Metazoa; phylum Chordata; class Aves; order Passeriformes; family Sylviidae; genus Cettia; species Cettia cetti. The sequence continues at coordinate 7,355 of VZUI01028558.1, forward strand.
GAGGCAGTAACTGTCTGAGCAGTAGAACAATTCTGCACTCTTAGCTCACTTCAGTTATGGGTTTGTTTGGGGGGGTTTTGGTGGCTTTTTTCTCTTTTTTTTTTTTTTTCTCCACGATCTCATTTCATCTCCCTAGTGGAAATATATTCCAGGTTTGCTGAGCTATAAAGTATTTTCTTGAATCACTTTGCATAGTTGCTTTTTTAGAAGCTGCCTTATAAATCTAGGTAATTTTAATGTGGTGGGATGGCTTTTTTTTCCCCCCCCTAAGTCCGTTCTGGTTACTGCAGCTTAATTTGGATTTCTTAGAATCAAAAAATCATTTAGGTTGACAAGGACCTTTAGGTTTCTTGGAGGAAATATGCAAGCTATTAGCACTGTGAACCTTGGCATCAAGAGGACAATTCAAAAGGCTCTTCTGGCTGCTTCTTGTGAGAGAGCCATAAAGCTCTGTTGTTTGGTAGTACTAAACAATGAGCAGAAAGCCCTGTTGCAGTACACTTCTGCAGGGGTTTATGAACTTGCTGTGCCAGGAACCGTGGAGGGTTCCAGATGGTGGCCGAGGAGGCAGCGGTGAATGGAGGGGCTGTTCCCAGGAGGCATTACAGTCATGGGAAGGATGTGAGAAGCATTGGCTGGTGCTGCCTGGCTGCAGTGTGGAAGAGGGACCTGGAGAAACTGCAGGAGAGGTTAGATTTTGGAAACTGATTGTTGTTTGAACTTAAAGGAAACAGAGCAGATGAATGTTTCTTACTGTAACATAATACTGTGTGCATTTTTACTTGATGTTGCATTTTTGATTTCTGCTGGTGTGCTGGACCATGAGGAAGGAGCTCAAGACTGGCTTTCCAGTATTGCCTTCCCTCTCCCTCCTAGACCAGCTAATCTGTTTTGTCTTCCCCTGTTCCAAGAGGAAATTCATGTTGGCCACTCTCTCTGAGCAGTGCAGATAGGTCATTGAATGTCCAGAAGACAACTGCAACAGTGTCCAAGTGCAGAGCAGTTTATGAGCCTGAGAGTCTTGCACTGTGTCCTGGTTTTGATGAATTAGTGGTCCAAGGTTTGCCCTAACTCTTGTCTTGTCCTGTAGTTGTTCTGGGAATGACCAGGCATTATTGAGAGACTGAGGTAACTGAATAAGCCCTGAAGCACCTGAGTTGGGTAAGAATTTGGCTTTGTGACAGTACTGAAATTAGGAGATGGACACAGAGGTCACTTGCATAAACATAAATGAGATGAAGTGTTATCTCCAGGGTAAAATAGAAACCAAAGCATACTTTCCTAGATTAGAGAGCAGATTTTTTAATTACCTTGTCCTGTGTTGGTTTGTTTAGGTGGTTTTTTGTTTTAGTTGTGTGTTTTTTTGTATGTGGGAGGTTTTTTGGTTTTGGTTTGGTTTGGGTTTTTTTGGTCCTTTTTTTGGTTGTTAGTTGTTCGTGTGGGTTTGGGGTTTTTGGTTTTTTTGGGTGGGTTTTTTTGTTTGGTGGGGGTTTTTTGGTTTGTTGGGGTTTTTTTTGGGGTGGGTTTTTGTTTTGTTTTGGGGGTTTTTTTGGGTTTTTGTTTGGTTTATTTTTTTTGTTTGTTTGTTTGGGTTTTTTGTTGTTGTTGTTGTTGTTTTTGTTCCAATTGTTTGTCACATAGGTTTCTTTTCAGTCCTGTCTTCCTGGTCACAGGTTTTCTCCACCACTCCACTAGTGAGTTAAAAGCTGAAAACTGTGACATGTAGCACATGTATGTACAGCTATTACACATTTTATTCACTGAAGTCCTGCTGTTTCTATCTGATCTTAGCTTCTTTCATCTCAGCATAACCTTTCAAGGTCTTGATATAACTGTGTTGTGTACTGTGGCTTTCTGTGTGCTGCTTCCTTGCTGTGCAGCATGTTGACATGAGCTATAATTCAGGACTAGAACGCTGAAAAGAAGTGTCAGAACTCTGAGAGGGAGGCACCTCTGCATCACTGCTAGGTCTGAGTTTAACTTTTCTTGCTGTTTTGTCTTCTCTGGTATGCTGACAGTAGGTGAGCATTTGTGCAAATAACAAAAACACACTTTTCTGTTCACCTGGGAGATGATTCCTTAGTGCTGAGATTTGAGTAGATTTAGACTGAGTGCAAGCTTGTTCTTAACTGATTTATATGAGCATAATAATCAGAAATAATATTAGACAGCAATATTGTAACACTGAACAAGTAAAACTTTAATACTAAGGCTAGTAAAAACTTCATTACAAGCTCAGGCTGGCATAAAGTCAGAAGCTTTCTGTGCAGTTTCTCACCTGTCCTACAGACCATGACAGACTCTGGGATACCTGCACAGGGTATGAATTGCAAGGCTCACCACTGTACTTTTACCTCAGGAATAAAAACAAAACCAACCTGTGCACTGACAGGGATTTTGAATACTCTGATGGTGCCTAAGGAACATGACGAAGCATTTGGTAATATGGAAAGTACAAGGTTGGGTGTGAGAGTAATCAAAACCTGGGAAATTCGAAAGGTATTCGTTCAGGTATTGTTAGATTTGGTAGTAGCTTATGCTTGAGTTTCATCTAGAGCAATTGAACACCAGGGTTCTCTGAGGATGATGTCTTATCAGGCAGAACAATTTATCAAAATTGATGGAGTGATTACTGCCTGCAGAGATAGTCTTGATTCATCCCCCAGGACTGGGTGATTGGGTAAGAAGCCTGAAGTTTGTGTGTACCTGAGGGCAAATCTAAAGTGGGGTTTTTTTTCCACTTAGGGTAGTTTTGGGTGCAAAATCTCGGTTATGCACAATTGTATTTGCTCACTTGCATTATGACTAGTTTTTTAAGACTGCGTGCTCAACCAGATGGTGATGTCCATGAAAGATAAGAATAATATACAGGTATTTAGTGGATTTATATCTATATAAAGCCTGTTATATTCCTGAGGGTCTCGTGCTTGAAGAATTTCTAGGCGAGGTGGTGAAGTGCAAAATATTGTAAAGCTTTTAAGTAATATATGGGCAATCCGTATTGCTTCTATTCCCTTCTGGCTTTACCCAGGTAGTTGGAACAATGTAAAAATTCTATTAAGGAATCACACTGTAAGGTAAATACTATTCCCATTCTTTTGGGAATTTGCACTTTAAAATGCCTATCTATGTATGTCTGGTGGTGTAAGTCCTGAACTTGAAAACTGTGGTCTAAGTTAACTGAAAATATGATATTAACTGAAAGTTAAAATTAGGACTTGCTACTGTATTTTTTTTTCTGACTTCTGTGATTCTGATTTGATTCCACTTCGTGTACATGAGGGCTGTTGCCACTACCTGCATCTGTGAGTGCATTGCCTTGTTGCATAGGAATACACACACTGTGTGCTTTTGGAAAAACTAAGGTTTTTGAAAAGGCTGTCATATATAATTGGTGTCCTTCATGAAACATAAAATCTGCCCCTGATTAAACTAGGTCTGGAAAAATATCAGTTGCTTCTGTTTAATTGTAAACTGAATTAATCTTTACAAACGCATTGAACACATTGAAATTATTTTCTTAGGAAAATATTTTTAATACCTCTTCCCTTGGCAGATATTGCCAACTTGGAAGTCTTCATTATCTTTTAAAAGGAGTGACCTACTAACTGTTAAAACTGATTGGTTTTTTTGTTGGTTTTTTTTTTTTTTTCAAAGAGAAAAATTAAACCAACCACACAACACTCTACTCCCAAAAACCTTGTAAAAGGCTCTCATTTATCTGATAAGTTTCTTCTTGGCTTCTCTTTTTTTCTTCCTCTTTACACTTGTATGATTTTTTTGCTGTCAGGTGTTGGGTGTTTCTCAGCTGTTTTTACTCCAGTGTTCTGGAGAAGGGAGAGGAGAGTGATGTTTGTGTCTCATGATCCCTTTCTTGGTTCTTTCCTTGCAGTGGACTGTTGGAGGTTCTAAAAACAAAAAAAAGGGAAAAGCGGGTAAGGCGGAGAAGAAAGGAGCCATGAAGAAACAGATGAACAAAGCTGCCTCTTCCGGCAGCTCAGATAAAGACAGCTCGGCTGAGAGCTCAGCGCCTGAAGAGGGTAAGATAATGCACATGCATTCATTTGGTGTGATTCCAAGTGAACTTAGCTGTTGTGCACCCTGAAGAGTAGTGTTGCATGGTGATGTTGAAGACCATCTTCAAAGACTTTTCATTGTGTAATTTACAGTCAGGGTAACTTTTTATATTTATTGTGGCTTGAAGTGCATGTAATTCAGTGTAGCATTGCTGTGAGCACTCCATTACAACTACAAGCTAAATGCTATTTCAACTGAAGAATGAATGACATTTAATTGCTTGACTTTCTCCTGGAAAATTCCTTGCTTCCTTCTAGCATGTCCTATCTACCCATGTGGGTAGCATTTTTTATTTCCTTTGATGTATTTTCCCATCCCAAACTTCTTGTGATAACAAAGGGAAAGGTGTTTAGTATTTGTGATGAAAATAGGAGCTTATCTTGCCTGCATTTGCTCTGAATTGGAATTCTTGCACATTTATACTGACACAGAAGAAGAAAAATAATTCCACGACTTTATTGGAATTCTTTACATGAATATTTAATACATTTCAATGCTGGACAAACATTCTGTCTTCTGTTTTTATCATGCCCATGAAGGTTTGCAGGTGATTACTTGTGATTTCCATTGATTCTAAAAAAGAAAATTAAAAAAAATATATGAAGAAGCTTACAGTTTTAAGTGTATCAAGCACAGCAGATACAGACAAAGGCATGGAGTGACTGTGCTTGTATACATCAGTGCCTACAAATCAAGGGTTTTCACAGTGTGAACTTGCAAATCTGGAAGTTTCCAGATAAACTAACACCAGGATGGAAGTGAAAGAAGGAATCCTAATGGGCTGCTTCTGTAATTCCATGTAATTTAGTCAATTAGGTGAGATAATCAAAGCGCTTGGACTTGGATCAAGTTTGAAGGTGGTGTTACCCAATATTGGGGAGTCAGCTGTTCCCTAAACCCCTGTGTAGCTGGGAGGGCTTGTTACAGTAAGGGGGCTGTAGCCAGGGCCTTGCCAGCCCTGGGTGTTGGTTTCAACTTTATCTCCTGGCGGAGCAGTTCATAGTGTTGCAGTCTTCACATGAGGAATTTTGGTCCTGCAGGTTGCCATGATGAGGTGTTAATGTGCAGTTCTGTGGTGGTTGATCATGGTGTTTGAGGTGTGCACACACAAATTCATGGCTCTATAAGCAACTTCTCAGGGACATATGCATATAGGCATAGAAGTCTAACTTTAGGACTGCAACACATTACTAAAAGGCCTTTCAAATTTGTTCTACTAAGAATTTTTGAATTTAGTTCTACTAAGAATTTTTACTTATAACCCAATTGGTGTTCGAATATAGTACCACTCATTTTATAATTTTTTTATCACACATACATTATGGTAATTTCAACCTGGCCTTAATTTTCATTGTATGTATGTTTTTAGTATAGTGGAAGATGAGTGTAAAATTAATTAGTGCTATCCCTTGCCAATATGCTATAATAAAGTGGTTGCTCTTTGGCTCAGCTGAATCTCACTACCTTATATTTTTGATTTAGGAGAAGTCTCTGACTCAGAAAGCAACAGCTCCTCATCTAGCTCAGATTCAGATTCTTCATCTGAAGATGAAGAATTCCATGATGGCTATGGAGAAGACCTGATGGGAGATGAAGAAGACCGAGCTCGACTGGAACAAATGACGGAAAAGGAGAGAGAGCAGGAACTGTTTAACCGGATAGAGAAGAGAGAAGTGCTGAAGAGAAGGTGAATTCTATATTTGTTGATATTTGGTAGCAAATTCTTAAAGGCTGCATAGAGGGTATGCTGACTGTGCTCTCTTGTTTGAGGTCGAAGCATTCAGCACTGTTAAGTGAATTAAGCTTGATTGTATATTTTTTGTATGTAAACTGTCCCTGTAGCAGTTAAGAAGCACACAGCAGGAGTTCTGCATATTCTTATGGAAGACGGTATCTAAAAGTTTCTCAGCTGTTGAATAGGCACAGTTCTGTCAGCTACCCTTGTAGTTACGTTACTGCTCCATAGGTTAGATGCTAGACAGTGAGAAGGCCTGCTTTCTCTTCATCTTCTTCTATTAGCTGTCATGTGCTGATGCTTAGGAAGAAGGCAAACAAAGCATAAGGTGTACATGAGTTTCTGGATTTTTTCAGAAAACAACAGTGAAGCACAGATCAGTGTTAAGGTTGCCTGTATATGGGTGTGAAACTGGCTTGGGCCCTAATAGAAGATACTGAAATAATGAAGAGTGGTGTTGAATATGTCATTTTCATGGAATCTTTTGTGGATTTCTACCTTATGTACTGTGGTTTTGTTTTTGTCTGTAGCTGTTACACTGTCCAGTCAGGCAGCTTCTTTGTAGTAAAAGTGTTTTACTTCCCATGTGTCTTAATTGAAAGGATTTGGCACATATGGGGCAAGGTTTCTCGAGTTACTTTGTTCTTTAGTGCCTTCTCTTTTTCTCACTTGCTGAGACATTTCCCTAGAGGACTGACATCTGTTGAGTAAATCATGTCAATACAAGCAACTGCCAGACTGTGTTTGTCCAAGCCATAGCTGGAGCACTGCCTGCCTGCCTTGATTTTAACACTACGTTCAGAATCTTATGTGTTCTGCTGCTCTCCTCAAAGGGATCAGAAGGATTTTAAGTTTGGATTTAGATCACGTAGAAGGACATCATATCTTTCAAATTTTACTCTCTATTCCATGGTAGCTGAATGTCTCCAGTTTAGAATGAATGCTGGAGAGTACTTGATACAAACAAGCTAAACAATCGAAGCTTGAGTTACTGATTTAATCTAAATGAATTTGTGCTGTTCCATGTGAAGTCTTGGCACGTGGTGGTAGGGTAGTCATTTAACTTTATGATAAGTTGAATCTTTCAAAAGCTCTTTGCATGCACATAATGCTGTGAGTTCATTGGGATTACAGCAGACATTGCACCTGATATGGTGTGTTATGCTTCATGTTAAAGGGCAATGAGCTCATCTGACACTTCAGTTTGTGTCTACAAAACCAAGGTGTAAAGGATGAAGAATGGACCGTGTAATGTGCATGTGGATAACACATTTCGAATTTCAGTTACTGGAAGTTTGGGGTTTTTTTCTTATGTATGTCCATATGCACAGTTCACCAAGGCAATGACCAGTCCATGGTGCAGTGGAATCCCAGTCATGGGACTGTTCCATTGAAATTACTACTCTTCTGAATACAGTGGCTGAAAATAAGACATCGGGGTGATATATTTCATGAAGGTAGACATGGAAGTGTGTAACTTCTTCTGCAGAAACCGAGTCTGATGAGAATTTAGCTGCTCAAGGAGGACTCCCCAAAACATTGCAGTCATTTTTATACAGACTGGTGCCAGTAGAAAAAGTTAGCTTGATAGTGGCTTTAAAGAAAAAAATCTTTAGCTGTTTATGTTCAAATGATGTAAAATAGCCATATTATTTTAGAGTTGGAAGCAGCATGCAATGATTCCTTCACTGGCAAAGAGGAAGATGGAATAAGGGCATATTTCTGTGGAATAGTAATTTCTACATAGTCTCATCAACCGTTTTGGTTAGCTCTCTGTAGGACTGCACTTGGTGTACTCAGCTTTTCTTCACTTTATTTTCTTGGGGAAGGGAGGGGATGGGAATAGGAGACAGGATAACATAAAAGGGACAAGCAGTTGAAGTGTTCCTTGCAGCCTAATAGCAATTGTGATAGCATCTGAGCAATCCCTTGCTCTCTCAGGAAGAGCATTCTTTCATACATTCTTTTTGTTCCAATAACTGCTACTAGATTTGAAATCAAGAAAAAACTAAAAACAGCAAAAAAGAAAGAAAAGAAAGAGAAAAAGAAAAAGCAAGAGGAAGAGCAGGAGAAGAAAAAACTCACACAGATCCAGGAATCCCAGGTAGGAAATGAAACTGTTCTTGGTAATAAATCCTTTTCCCTTGGCAAAAGGAGGTAGGATATGGCCTCTCTACCCCAAATGTTTTCCTTAAATATCAAACAGTGTAGTAAGCAGATCAGAATTTAGTTAATTTATATGCTCAAGCTATCTTCAGTTTCTCCAGTTTATTTAAGGAAGTTAACATCTTCAGCCAATTGAGGGGGGTGCTGGTACTCTAATGAAAAACACGAAGTTGCAGCTATGTCTATAGAGTTGCTGTGATAGTTCTCCCATATGAGAAAAGGAAAGCAACCTTTTATAGTTCCTTTAGCCAAACTTCTGTCATTCAGTCTGAAGCATTCAGTATGAAGCATCCCATACATGATCTTCTTGAAAAATTTGAGAGAGCAGCCCAAAAACTGCTCAACTGTTACTAATTATTTTGCATGCACATACATACAGTAGAAAAAATGCATAGTTTCTTCTGGCAGGGATGTCAAGGAAAAGCTTGAATGTCAGGAGGAGCAGAAATAGTTCTATAGTTTTTCCACCTCCAGTAAAAAGAGGACAATACAAGTTTTTGAGGCCAGGCCTCTGTAAGTGAACTATGGTTCAAATAGTGAAGATCCTGCCATTAATACAGAGTCAGGGCAGGTAGGCTCCCAGAGTGGGATGGGATTCATCCTAACTTCAGCCTTCTAAGAACCAGTTGATTGTTTACAATTTTTGCCTATTGTTTAGTGCAATAGAAGAGGACATCTTCAGCTGACAATTCATTCCATGTTATTTTCTAGTGAAACAGATGTTTAACACATAAAATCAAATTAGGTGAGATGAGTTTTCCCTTAGGCACATGTTGATTGGAATGAACCTCATTTCCCTACTCCCTCAGTTCCATATATGTACACGTGTACGCTTTGTTAGTCCATTTATAATACATAATGTGTACTTGCAAATACATATATGCATGTGTAAAAGGATCTTATTTAGAGTTCTTTTACAGTGCCTTGCAGAAATTACTTCAACTTAGCTCAAATTACTGTCTTCTATGCTTATTATAGAGGCTGGTTTCCCTATAGAGAAAGACCTGCTAGAAAAGGAAAACACAAGAAGACTAAAACATTAAGATTTGGATCCATCTTGCAGATTTTACAAGTGACTTTATTCCAGTTTAAAGTATTTTTTAACATAACGTTTTTCTTCGCTAAATGAAAGCTGGTGCTTTGATTTGGCCTTGCAGTAGCAGCAAATGAGAAGAATATTAATTCAGTTTTTCCTCATACATGTTATTGGCTGAATTACTTCTGTTTTATTTCTCTAGTCCTTTTTTAACTTGAAGGAGGAATTGTGAGACTAAGACTTGGTGGCAGAAATGTTGAACTATAGATATGTTCATTTATTTTGATATGAAGCAGAATAAAGAAATATGCCCTAGATTGATTTCCCTCTCTAGCCTCCGTAAAAAATGAACTGAAAAAAACTGATTTCACAAAGGAGTATGTTAGTAGTTTCTATTTGAAATTTTTTCAAGCTATGCAAATAGTCTTTGTTTTCATGCTTTTCAACTTATGGATTTATGGTGTTGAGGGATTTTCTGTACGTGTTTTTAGGTCATGTCACATAACAAAGAGCGGAGATCAAAGAGGGATGAAAAGCTAGACAAGAAATCTCAGGCAATGGAGGAGCTGAAAGCCGAAAGAGAGAAGAGGAAGAACAGAACAGGTATGAAAGCATGTTGCTATTGCTACAGTTTTTGAGGCATTATTGCAACCCACTGAAAGTGATACTTCCTGTTTCAAATTAATGCCACATTCCTCCTCCTTGGAGTGAATGTGTTCCACCTCCGTGTTTTCCCTGGTCTTTGCCCAACATGAACACCTAGGCTGGTATTTGGCTACCACTGATGCAGTATTCCTCACCCCTACCCCTCCCTGGAATGGTCTAAAACCAGAACTTTCATCGTAGTCCACTGAAGGGCTCTTAGTAAGTTTTAGTTAATGTGTCTGAATTGGTCACCAAGATTTAGGTTTTTAAATCTCTGAATCATTCAAACTCCTACTACTGTCTGTCTACATTTGCTTGTTTCTTCGCTGGCACATCAGCTTGTCCATCTTGCCACTGACTTTTGACGAAACCACTTTTTTACTCTGCTGGATTTTATTGTGATCATCTCCAAACATGAGGTTTTTTTCTTTTTCCTTGTAAAATAGCAATGAGTTGTCTGATCATAATATTTTTTTTCTTGTATATCCACTTGTTACACCCATCTTGAATTACTTTGTGCAGTCAAGCTGGGAGACTGAAAATAAGTACAGCTGAGGTTTAGGATGATTTTAAGTACTTCATGTATATGCAAAGAGAGAAGTCAATGTAGTGCACAGCTTACTAGTGGGTTTGAACACGTGCCATCTGTATCTAGTGTAAAATAAATACCTGTCTGTCTCTTGGACTTTTTTTAAAGCAATTAAGGTTCAGCTCTTACAAGGAAGTGTTCATAAAATATTTATAGCTTGCTTTTCCTTGTTCTCTGTCCTTTCACCCAGCTGAATTGCTTGCAAAAAAACAGCCATTAAAAACTAGTGAAGTATACTCTGATGATGAAGAGGAGGAGGAAGATGATAAGTCTAGTGAGAAAAGTGATCGCTCATCCAGATCATCATCCTCTGATGAAGAGGAAGAGTAAGTAGTTAACACTGGGTATGATTACTTGTAACTATATTCAAAAATAGACATCAACTTTAGGTAGGCTCATGCTGTTTTAGAGGATTGTTTGGGGCAGTTCAGTGTCTCTAAAGTGTTTTTGCCTCTGGGCACAATTGCATTGCTCAGGTTTGAGTCCTTGGCACTATATCATGGTTCATGTGATTTGTTTACCTTGGGTGGGTTTGCAACTTCAGTTACCTGCTGTCAAGTTTGGCCCAAATTACACAGTTTTTTACTGGTTTGTTTAGTCCTGCAGTTCAGCAGCTGCAGAGCTCTGGCACATATCTGATACATATGCTGGCTTGTCTTAAATAGTCTATAAACAGTCTTGGTGTGTGTCTTCCTGCTTTCTGGTAGCAGGGGCAGTGTTTAATTAGTCTAGGATAGTCTAGGACTTCACGTTAAGCCTTTCTCATGAAAGCTGAATTCACACATCTACAGTCAACTAGTGCATGATGAATGATTCCTTTTATTGGTAATTTAAATAGTGCTCACGCCGCACCTTACTCAGCACCCCCTTTTTGGGTTTTGATTATGTCTCTATGTTTTTCTTCATTCCCTCTCACCTTTCCCAAATCAGGAAAGAAGAAATTCCTCCCAAGTCCCAGCCAGTGTCCTTGCCTGAAGAGCTGAACCGAGTACGGTTGTCACGGCACAAGCTGGAGCGCTGGTGTCACATGCCCTTCTTTGCCAAGACAGTCACTGGCTGCTTTGTCCGTATTGGCATTGGCAATCACAACAGTAAACCTGTTTATCGGGTGAGTTTAGCTCTCAGGCATTTGGTTCTTTTTTTTGTGCTGTAATAAAATATTTGCAGCTTATCAGTTCTCAGGTACCGGTGACTGATTGATACAAAAAGATTGCTTATAACCAGAGAATGTCATTCCTGCCAAAGATGTGGAGACTGGTTTAAGAATAAATAAATCTATGTGGCCACCTAGGGCAGGAGATAAATTTAGTGAGAGAAAGGGAGCACTAATAAAGCCTGATCCCAGCTTTGGTTCATGTTGTCTTATCGTTTGTATTGCAAACTGAAGTTCCAGACTCTGCTTAGACCAAGTAAGGATGAGTAAGATTCACTCATTATTTCTAGGACCGTTCCCAAGTTATTGTGGGGTCTTGACTCCTTTTTTACAAAGTTTCTAGTACATCAGTGTGCCTTCAGATGAGTCTGTGATTGAGAATACAGTTTCGTTTTTCTGTTTAATTGCTGTAATCATAGGATATAGTAACAGTCTCTAAAATTGCATTAAAAAGGCCCCCAGAAGGGCTGTGTTTAGTATGTGAGCAGTAATAATGTATTGCTTTTGGAATATATGTAAACCCAAACCAACATTATTTGAGAAGGAAATAGAAAAGGTAGGAGAGCGTACACTATTTGGTCAGGAAGGCAGAGCTGAGAAGATACAAAAATTGCATCAAGCATTCAGATGATCTGATTTATTAACTCAAAAATTATGTATGAAACGACTCATTCAGTAGCTGGTAATGTATACTGAAGAGTCTTTCCTTGATCTGGTTAGAATTGTTAGCTAGTTTAAGGTTTTTTATTTCCAGTAAAAAGGCTTGAATATGCCAGATACATTCCATGAACATCAAAAAACCCCCCTCCCTTGCATCCTTCTCATATATTTTACTCTGTGATACAGGTTGCTGAAATAACTGGTGTGGTAGAGACTGCAAAGGTTTACCAGCTTGGTGGGACACGGACGAACAAAGGACTACAGTTGCGGTAAGATACAAAAGGAATCCTCTTTAGTTCATAAATCAGTGTCCTTTTCATGGCAAATGATCTGTGTGGGGTTTGGAGGTGAGAATTGAGAAGTAGACTGAGCCTTGTCATGCTACTTAATGCTAGAATGTTTGGTTTGGGTTTATTTGGTTGTTGGGGTTTTTTTGTTTGGTTGGTTTTTTGTTTGTTTGTTTTTTTACTCCTTGTGCATAATGGAAATTATAAAATGCTCCAAAAGTTTCATGCAGGGAGTTATGATTGTGTTGACCTGTGGTTGTCTGGTTTTGGGCTTCTTTATTCAGTTTACACATATAGATCCAATGTCACCACTTTACACCATCACAAGGGGATGTTTTACATTTTATTGTTGCAGGCATGGCAGTGATTCACGTGTGTTTCGCTTGGAGTTTGTCTCAAATCAGGAATTTACTGAAAGTGAATTTATGAAGTGGAAGGAAGCAGTAAGTTTGCCAGACTTTAGTTTCTTTGTAGCAGCCTTCTGCCAAGCATACTTTAAGTGGAAAGTAACTCTGTCTTGTGTTTAGATGTTCTCTGCTGGGATGCAGCTACCTACACTAGATGAGATAAACAAGAAGGAAGTGTCCATCAAAGAAGCCCTCAACTACAAGTTTAATGATCAGGACATTGAAGAGGTAAATGGTCCATTGTATTGAAATGTTGTCAGTGCTTAAAAGTGACAGGAACTCATGCAGCAGAGCAGTAGCTGTTACAAGGCAAAATGATCATGATATTTGCTTTCCAAGAAGAAAATAAAAGGCTCCAAAGGAAGTTTCATAACTGGATAGAGTAGCTTGGTGATTGTACTGTTGTTTGGTGTTCACTCCTGCTTTTCTTTATCATTTGTGCCCTGTTATCTCCTCTTGAACTTATATAGCATAGCTCTGAACTCCTGAGTATGGCAGCTTGGTTCTCAAGTTCTGAAAAACTGACAGCATCATTGCATTTATCACAGCTTTTGCAGTTTTGTACTTACTTGCTACTGCCCAAAGGTGATTAGCATCAGGTTTCTGTAGGTAGTGAGGAGAATGGACCTGTAAGTCATTATCAAAAGCACAAACTAAAAAACAGAATCATCAGATCTTACATCAAATTCAGTGGCAATAAATAAATTTCTTAGGTGATACTCATCTGTTGCTTCTAATGTCCAGGTGTTGAAATAAAGATTTCATATTTGCATATTCATGTAACTTCCTCTGCATCTTGCAGATTGTGAAAGAGAAGGAAAGGTTCAGAAAAGCACCTCCAAATTATGCCATGAAGAAAACTCAGCTATTAAAGGAGAAGGTGAGAGATGAGATGATGCCTGCAAGCTTAATGCAGTCTTTGATTTTGAAGAACTGGAGCTCATCTGGGTTTTGGCAGTAGTCAGCAGTAAGCTCGACTTAACTGTGCAGTTGGAAGGTGTTTCTCAAGGTTCATTGCTGGGGTCAGAATACTCAGAACCCAGTCAGCTACTGCACTCTTTTTTTGGGGGGCAATTGCCAATAATGTAAGCTGTCTCTTCCTGTGTCTGTTAAACAAGGTCTTAAACTGGTTTGCCTCAGAAACTTTTCCTTTTTTCTTAGTGTTTTTCTTTTTGGGTTTTTTTGGGTTGGTTTTGTTGTTGTTTTTTTGGTGGTGGTTTTTTTTTTTTTGTTTGGTTTTGTTTTCAGGGTACCAACCACTACAGTACCTCATAATGTCTGAAAGTTGATTTCCTCTTCTTATTTTAAGACAGGAAATACAGATGTTGTGTTACATTATTTTTTACTAAGTGGTAATTGAATTGTCACTTTATGACTGGTAATATATATTGAAAAAAAAGGAGTGGCCAAAGGATTTACTTGCCATGTACTGTTTTTGCCTGTAGTCTTCCTGGAAGAAGTAGACCTAACAGTGCATAAAAGCCAAAGCCAAGAAGTGAAGAAAACAAGCAGTCTTAAGTATCTCTGAAGATAGGACTGCATGAATAGAACCAAATTTGTTTGTCTTTCTTGAGACATCAAAGCTTCATATACAGTAAAACCCAAGAGTTTGTATTAATGTACATTCCTTGGTTCCTTGGTTTAACTGTATTTTTGTGGTCACTACTTTACTACACGCGAACATGTAAATTAAATTAGTAGGTTCCCGTCGTGCGGGGTGCAGTTGCTCTTTGTTGTCACCAGGTGGCACAATCAGCTGTTGTCGTGCGGGACTCTCCGCTCGCTGAAGTAAATGGCAACTGGCAGTTGCAGAAATAATTCTTTTCCTGATGTGCTAAAAGGGAATGTTAAATTTTAATAAAACTTGTAACTGAAGTCATCCAACTGACCTGTCCTCCTCATGCTGGGACTGGTGTTCCTACATCCTCCTTAGTGTAAGAGTTTTCAGAGTTCTTCAGTATAAGAAATCCAGTTTTGCCTTGAGCTGTAAGGCAAGTGTAGCTCTTTGTTGTACTCTAACCATGCAGGGAAGAACAATCCCTACTGGAGTAGGTTTAGCTGACTGATTCACAGATAGATCTGTTGTCTCTGAGTAACTCTGGGTAGAGAGTAGTGTCTAATGAGTTATTGTTTGGTTGAAGGCCATGGCTGAGGACTTGGGGGACCAAGATAAGGCCAAGCAGATTCAAGATCAGCTTAATGAACTTGAAGAGAGAGCGGAGGCACTGGATCGTCAACGAACAAAAAATATTTCTGCCATCAGGTAAGAAACAGATATAGGGAGTTTTCTTTCTTAAATAGTATCAAACAATATTTTAAAAAGAGAAACTAATGCATTGACAAATTAACTGTAGGATTTTGTTTCTTTTTTCCTGTACAGTGTGTTAATGAGTATTATAATTGCTCTATTAGTGCTTGTCTATCTCCACTTTCTTGTATCTCTCATGCAGTTAAAACGGTCAAAAATGTCAACTTTCTTCTCTGTGCTCCAGGGGGCAGTTGTGTTGCACTAAGACTAATTTGTGGTCAGGATGAAGCTGTAAGAATGCTTTCAGGTGTTTTGTTGTGTAGGGACTGATAAATTACTTTTTTTTTTTTTTCCCCACCCTCCTTTTTTCCATTCTGCAGTTACATCAACCAGAGAAATAGAGAGTGGAATATCGTTGAGTCTGAGAAGGCTCTTGTGGTAAATAGTGCTGAATTAATACTTTTCTACAAGTAGAGATGAAATGATGCAAAGAGGGATAATTGCATGGCAAAGTTACTGATTTTATTAATTATCTGTAAAATCTTTCATATAGGCAAATGACAGGATTTTAAAGCACATTGCTTCATCCTTTTGCTCAATTCAGTTATCAGCAGATTAGTCACTATAAGAGTGAGTTAATGCATGTTATATGGGAAAGAAAAAATAAGTCTCCTCATAAAGGAGACTTCAGATAATAAGACAGTGAAGGAGATATTCTCTGTAGTTCCATTTTTATTAATGAAAAATTTAGCTTGTTAACAAATGCTTAAACATGAGCTATCCTGAGAGTTGTGTTCCTGTTTTCTGTTGTATGCAATAAGGACAGTTGTGTCCTGTCAAGCACAGGACGATGGGCACGTTAAAAACTTTCTAATCTGTAATGTTGTTGCTGGTTTTTCTCTGATCTCGGTGTTGTATATAGCAGATGCTTAATTGCATGGATGGGGGCTGTGGGGGGATTTAAAAGAATGTGAGTAGCAGACTCTGCAAAACCATGTGCTATTTCTTCTCCAGGCTGAAAGTCACAGCATGAAAAACCAACAAATGGACCCCTTTACTAGGCGGCAGTGCAAGCCCACAATAGTGTCTAATGTGAGTGTAATACTTAAGTTCAGTTGAGGCAATTTGCTGAAAAACGGCAACCAATGTAATGCAGAGTGTAGGAACAAAAATTCCCAACTGTGCCATATGCTATTAACGCCCTGAATGCCAGTGTGAGATACAGCTGAGTGAGATCCAGGGCCCTCTTCTTTTTTAATGCAAAGTGTGAAGGACATAAGAGATGTGGGTATGTACTGCAAAAGCAACCATGACTGAGACTTCTGTCGTGAGTTCACCTATGTCAAATTATTCAGATTTAGTTAGCTCTGGGAAGACAGTTTGCTTTAGGTGTGAGTTTCACTTCTAATTAGCTGAAAGTTTCCTTTAAGATTAAAGGTGAGAGGAGAGCAAACATTTTGGGCCTGTGATGGATAAAGTAATTCAACACAAACTCCCTGTGTGATACTGTGGCAAAACCTCCTATTGCAGTCCCTCCAAATATAACTGATGGATAAGAAGGTGGTCATCTTCTCCCTCTAAGTAATCTGGCCTTGTTGAGGTCTGTTCTGGGATAGTATGTGATTCTGGTGTAGGTACCTAAAACAACAACTGCTCAGGTTTGCTCTCGTCAGTCCCCACAAACCAGCAAAGAAAACAAAAAGAAATTCTATTGCAGGGCTTGAATGAAAGATTCCTGAAATACTTCTTCATTAGTAAAGAATCGTAACTGGGTACCTTTATTATGCTAGAGAACTATTAGGTAAAGTAAATAGTCTTCTAAAGATTTCTTCACTCTAGTAGAGTGTTTCAGCCAGAAATGTAAGCTGAAAGCAAATACATATTACAGTAGCATTAAGAGTAGTCACAGAAGCAAATCATATAATCAGGAAATGTATTTCTGATTTTTTTCAAAGAAAAGCTTTCTGAAGATGGTTTTTAGTTTGTTACTGTTGGATAATGTCAGGATGATTTCAGTAGCCTTCTGAGATTCTGAAAGTTGGGTGCACTGATATACAGTATCTTATGGTTTTAGATTCATGGATATGAACACTGTCTGAACAAAATGTAGTTCTAGCTTTTGCAAATTTAAATGCAGTATTTTCTTAATTTTATTCTTCCCAAATATTTTGCCTTTGCAGTCCAGAGATCCTGCTGTCCAAGCTGCCATCCTTGCCCAGCTAAATGCAAAATATGGATCTGGTGTTTTACCAGATGCTCCAAAGGACATGAGTAAGGTGAGTTTCCATTTTGGTCTCTGTTATGTTCCTCACACTAGTCACCCTTTTGCTCTGTGAAACTTGTGAGTAAGCAGGTGTGCATGCTTCAGTTCTAGGAAAGGGTATCCTGTACAGCTTTATCATAAAAAAACAATAGCTTCTTGGTTCTTGGGAAAGGAAATTTAAGTTGCTCTAGCAATATGAAAGCTAAACTAAGTATGTTTATGACAGGAGAGGGCAAAAAACATTTTTCTCTCTCTTTGTACGGCCAGATAAAATCTGGAAACTTACCTGTAATTTTCATTTCAGGGTCAAGGAAAAGATAAAGATGTGAACTCTAAATCAGCTAGTGACCTCTCAGAAGATCTTTTCAAAGTACATGACTTTGATGTAAAGATTGATCTTCAAGTTCCCAGTTCAGGTAGGTGTTCCATCTGAGTTTGGGGGTGTGATTGTCCAAGCCATTTTGGTAGAACTTACTTCTTCCAGAATAATTTTTTCAAAGTTACTGGTGGGCTTTTGAGAATGGGAGCAAGAATTCTGTTTACCATCTTGGAATGTATCTTGAACTGAGGAGGAGGGGATGTGGGATAGTGACATCCATTGAAAAAAGAAGAACAACCATATTGTGTTGGACTAAAAGCTGCTCTATCCTCATATCCCTAATTTGAAGCCTAGGGAGAGAAGGAAATATTGAGTGGTTTTTTATATGCTGTTCCATTCTATATTGTCTATGACTTGCATAATCTTTGGGGAAAAGATGGGTGTTGTATTTCGTAAGTCTTGGCAGCTACCTTGATGATACTTGCTTCATTAATTTGTCTAATAACTTTTGACAACAGATAAGATGTGTTGTTCTGTTCTGTCCTCTGTGCACGTACTATGGAGATAAGGTATTTTTACTTGATTTGAAGCCTGCTGCTTTACCAAGTTGCTGTTGCCTAACTAAGGCATTGCAGATGGTATTGGAGCTAAATTTTAGGGGAACAAAAACACTGACCAGTGAGTGAAGATAATAGACAGAAGCTTATTGGCTCTTCCTCTTTATCTTGACTTTCACAGCAGGAGATGTGTGAAAAGAACAGTTGAGTATCATAGGATCATTTTGATTATCGAGTCCAACCATTAACTCAACATTCACAAGTCCACCACTAAAACAAGTTGCCATGCTGCTACACATTTTTTAAATACCTCCAGGGATGATGACTCAACCCCTTCCCTGAGCAGCCTGTTCTGATGCTTGACAACCCTCTTGGTGAAGAAATTTCTCCTAATTTCCAGTCTAAACTTCCCTAATGCAACTTTGGGCTATTTTCTTGTGTTCTATAAAGTTGTTTTCCCATGGAAGGGAAGCATGGGAGGAGTATACCAGTTCAATATGACACACAAGGTGTAATATTTCTTGCATTACTTGAATGATTAGATCTCCAGTTTCTTGGAGGACAGTAATTTAGGAAGTACTGTACAAATGCACAAAGACAAACCTTGTCAGGATCAAGAGCAGGAGAAGTTGTTTTTCCAAATTAGGCCAAGATGGAAACTCTGGATGTAAGACTACAGAATGAGGTAGGAATTCAAGAGCAAGAGATTTCCTGAAACAGCTAGTGAGAGTTATGAACTTGAGAGTTAGCAAGCAGATGAGGGTTAGGCACTGAAGGACACTGAAGAGAGAAGGATGATAAACACGGTTTTCCTCTAGAACACCATTTTGGCATCTTTGTGCAGTCTCCTTGCTTAACAGAAGAATCTGGAGACTGAATAAAAATGTGTGTTGTAGACATAGATAGAACATTTTTACTTTTTTTGCTTACTGTCTCTGGATTAACAGCCAGATAAACACACAGAGTCAAAATTGCATGTGCAGCATGTCGACGAAGATAAGCTCCCTGATACTGTCCGTATTATTAACTGAAGTTCTAACCTGATGCGTACTAGAGAAGCCAAATATGATTTTGTGGCGGAGTTGTCAGCAAAAACAACAAGTAGAAATTTATAGTTTGCTTGTAGTTTGGTCCTTACTCTTTTCTTGTCCCCAACAGAATCTAAGGCACTGGCCATCACCTCCAAGGCTCCTCCAGCAAAAGATGGTGCCCCTCGGCGATCATTGAACTTGGAGGACTACAAAAAGAGACGGGGGCTTATTTGAGCATGCCCACTCTGCTGCTTCTGATCCTGCATGCTCCATGATGATGTCCTACTTTTTCTTCCTCCCTTTTCAGTTCTCCCTTCTGGGTTGGAGCAGCATTGGAGCTGGGAAGAGACTCTTTAAAACTGCCAGTCATCTGTAACATAAACCATTCAACTATTTACTGTATAGACCTCCCTTCTTGCCCTTTCCTCTGCTCCCTTCACAAATGTGGATCTGTGCTATTTGGGGTTTTCCCATTTCTTTTAGTTTGAGTTTTGTTTTTATTTTGTTGATGCAGCTCGTTGGTCCACTCTGTGTTCAGTATTAGCCTGAGGTCTGGATTTCCATAGGAATCTCTTGGCAGTCGCAGAATCAGCACTTGGTGATCTCCCCTTACATACCACCACAGGCACAGTGAATAAACATTGGCGCAAGACCTTTGTGGCTGGAAGGTCATCTGCACTTTCTCCCTCTTCTTCTTCCTCCTTCATCCTAGCTTTGGAGAAGGGAATCTTCAAAAACTGGCCTAGGTTCAAAGTGTAAATTTTTTTGGGAGGGTCGTGTGACTTTTTTTCAGGTGTTTTTTATCATTTTTAAGCTGCAGTACTATTTGTATCCGTCTGTCACAGTTCTTTACGGCTGTTTTGAATTTCTACCAGCTGTACTTGAGCATCTGAAATTGCAAGAAAGAAACTCATTAAATGTGATTCTTCTTACTAAAATGGCTTGGCTGATATAGCTATTTAACTTCATGTTCCCTTTTTTAATTTACACTTAACTGATGAGAAAGAGGTACACAGCTCTTATTGTGGGACTTGTCATCTATAGCACATCCAGACTCTACAGCTGTAACTGGGTGAAGTAGCTTTTTATGGGGTGGCCCTGGGGAGCTCATTTGGTTGGGCTTTAATTTCTTCTCCAAGCTTTCAATATTACATATTTATTAAGTTATCATGTCTTCCCTGGGCTCCAGCTCACTTTGTTTCTTGCTTTCTGAACCATTTAAATGGGGCTTCTATCAACAAACAAATTTTTTTTTTTTTTAAATCCCGTTCTATGGAAGGGGAAGGACATAATAGAAAGGTCATAGGGTAACATGAGAGGTAGGTGATGGACATTTTTCATATATAAACTGGTACAAGTGGAGTGCAACACGAGCACAAGAATCGTATGGCTTTATGGGATATTTGACTGGACACAAATTGACAGCTAAATTATCACTCAGGTGTAAAAAAGAGAAAAAAAATCAAATGTAAATATAAGTGACATTTAACAAAGATCTTTTCCAAAAAGATACAACTGACTATATGAAACTAAGAACTAAATTAAAAGAATTAGAAGTCTAAAAGGTTAGAGGCCCTCATTCAGGTAAGCGCGCAAGCACGTGTGTGTTCCTACTCAGGCCAGTACGTATATAACAACTTAAGCACTGAATTGGATAGGAATGTTTCTGAGGGACTCTAAAGAGGGAAAATGCAATGCTCTTCTTGTGTCAGAGCATTACTGTTTTTCTGAAATCATACGCTGGTTATCTTTTAACCTGTGTTTGATATTTCTTGTTGGATTCTTAATGAAACTTTAATCTAGTTCTTATTTAACTCTCTTCCTTTTTTTAACAGTAGCTTTAAAGAAACATCATGTTATTGTGTGCAGATTGATTCTACGAACTGTGTATAAAAAGAAAATCAACGTATGAAGCCTACCATGTAAACAAATAAATAGAAATATTTCAATACTTATTTACTGAATAGTCCAATCCAATGTGGATTATTCTGTAAATATGTAATCATAGACTACTTTATTTGATGGCCTATTTTAGCAGCTTCTTTGGAGTTACAGTAGGCTGTCACATATACATACTTATAACTTTTTAAGATTGGATTTTTGGGATCTACCATCGTAACTTCATAGGAAACATTGTGATTCACTGTGTAGATATGCATTCGACATGATTTGTTTTTTTAACAGCTGAAGTGATTTGTGATTAAAAACTTAAACTTACTTTGCAATAGACAGTTTAAAAAATAATCACTCTCTAATGGTTTGCAGAAATAATTGCCAAATCAAACAGTTCAGGAACTGATTTTTTACACAGAAATGCCTCAGAGCTCTGAGATGCAGTGACAAGTGGTCTCTAAAGATAAACTCAAATACAGTATTGTTAATATGCTTGGCCTTGATGTATTAGGTTTATTTAACTTCTACATTTGGTAACACAAGACTATCTGTAATCCAACCAAAATGTGGATGAGACCCATACAGTGTTGCAAGTAACTTTTAGTAGAGAAAATCGAAACACAGGAGATGCAGTGAGTTTAGGATGCCAATCTGAATGATGGGCTATGTCCTAGTTATCTGCAATTATGAAGCTGCCACTTACCCTCTCAAAGTCTCTGGGTTTTGTTAAAATACTGCTTTTAGAGAAGGCAACTGTCAGTAAATTATGCAAACCTCTTATATTGAGAATAATACATGAAGAAAGTACTCTTGAATAGTTACATGATTGTATGAAAGCTGTAATCTTTTCTTTCCTTTAAGTGCATGTAAAGGTGAGTGACTACACCTCCCACTTGTTAGAGAGGGAGAGATTTGTTTACTTTGTTTCATTGGTGTCCTAGCATAGTTCATCACAATTGTACAGACTTATATAAATAAACTTGGTTTGTTGGTTTAATAAGGTTGATTGTTTATCCCTTGGTCTGAGGTGATAAATGGTTTCCTGTTTGGGTTTTGGTTTTTTCAGAAACTGACACTTCATTTAGCAGTCTGGATTATTATATTTAATACTAATATTGTGAAATAACAAAAAGTAAGCCCTCTTTCTTTGCAAGAGTAGCTGTTGACTCCTGGATCACTCTCTAACATCTGGAGTTGGTCCTTATCACTAGACTCAAATGGAGCCTCTTGGAAGGTCAGTTCACTTGCACTTCTGCTGCACCTCACTTAAAACACAGACTTTGCTTGTCTTGTAGAAATCCAGACTACTTTTGCAATCAAAAATGCTAAAGCATAGAGCTGAATTTAAAGAAGCTACTAAGTAAGGTGAAGCAAGACTTCTCAGGGGTGCTTAGTGTGAGGATGAGGTACAACAGGCATAATTTGAAACAGGGTAAGTTCTGCCAAGATGTAATATTAAAAACAATTACCCTTAGGACAGTTAAACAGTGCAGTAGGTAGCCTGAGGGATTTTTGTCTATTTAGGAGTTTTTCAAGAGAATGCTAGATTAAGGCATGAGTAACATGATCCAATCTTGTAGTTTACCCAGCTTTGAGAAGGAGCATGGATTGGTGATCACCCTGAGCTACTTTCTGACCTGAATTAACGTATGGTTCTATAAGTAATTGCATACTTTCTCCAGTTTTTTCTGTCTTCCCTGCAAGTACTGCCTCCTCCCCATCCCCTGTTTGACATGCATGGTAATGCAACGCCCAGAATTTGTCTCACAGACATGGTGGCTTAGGATAAGCAGTGCAGGAATTCCCAACACACACCCTTTCTGAGACTCCCTAGTTGTGGACACCTATAGGATTCTTGCTAGAGCTGTCTGTGAAACAAAATTGTCCCTAGAGATTAACCACTGATCAGGCTGGAAGACTTGGCCTGGAAATTCGAGTCAAGAGCTGTTGCAACAGGTGTGCTTAGCAAAGTGTTCCTTTGCTGTACTTGTGAGTTGTAAATTAGATACTTAAGCTCCTGATAGATATGCAGCCTTGCTTTCATCGCAGTAGCTTAGTCTTTTAGAAGGAGATGCTTAAGTAGCCAAATAAATAGGTGATTTTTTTTTAATCTGGAACTCACTGGTTTTACCATACCACCATCATCAATTGCTTTAGATTTTAGATCACCTCTCACACTCAATACCTGAAGGAATCTCAAATGAACAATTTCTTAAGTCTGTTGTGTGTGGAATTATCTGGGTACAAAACCCCAAATAAATAAAACCCAACCACCAACTTAGGTTTCTGCTTGGTTAGTTGTACTGTGGGGCTAGTAAACATGGAGAGTTGTAGTGGTAATATCTTAAAGCTCTTTGGAAAGCCAGACATTCAATACTCCCTTGGGGTTCTTTATACCTTGACATCTATCAAGATGTTAAAGGCTCCTGTGGCCCAGCTGTGTCAGGCCATAGCAGGTAGGTGTTACCCATGTAACTTCAGCCTTTGGAGACTTGACTCTTTTTATTTAGCATACTTCTTTCTACTGGGAAGAAGCAGTATCCAGCTAAGAGTATGAGCAGTTAAAGAAGGTAAATTAAAGCAGGAACTTCTCAGAAATAGCTGATATATTGCAATTACCTATCAGTAACAGAAGGCAGAGTGAGTATTGATAGTACTTAGGATGATGTAGCTGGTATTTTGTATTAGACTGCATGTAGACTGTGTCTAATTTTTGGGTTCCCAGTTCAGGGAAGATTTCAGCTACCTGAAACAAATTTAATGAAAGGCCACCAAGATGGTCATGGATTAGGGCTTGTTCAACTTCTTCCAAGAAGGAAGTTGGTTGTTTGCCATATAATGTTATACATTACCATTCTATAGTGGTTGTTAGTAACAGGCCATAAGCTTAGTACTGAGTCTGCAAGGTCTTGGGACTTGGGAGGACTATCATACTTCCTCTTCTGGACTTTCTTTGACCTGCCTGAATCTTTGTTTTACTTAACTTTGCTACCACAATTTCTATAACTGACCAGATGTCTGTGGTTATTTTTTTTTACTTCTGTTTACTTTTAGATGGTGCAACCATAGTTTTATGTATGTAAGAGTATCAAGCAGGTATTTTATGTGCAATGAGATATTTGTGACCAAAATAATGATGTGGAGAAAATGTAGGCATGTTATATGGTAGCAGGCCTTTAGAACTGGAAACAAAGGATGTAGAATAGAAGAGTGCAGGTCCATGATGGGGCACACGTGTGGAACTGGAAACCCATAGTCCTGTATTGGTGAGTGGTTACTCAGCAGCAGTCAAATATGGGGGTGAGGGGCAGGGTCTTGTTTATGCTGTGGGGGGCGGGGGGGGTGTTTGTATGGTTTGTTTTTTGGTAGGTTTTTCTGATTTTGTGGTTGATTGGTGGTTTTTGGCTTGGTATGGTTGTTTAAGGCAGTACAAGAACTGGACAAAATTATGTTTAGGAAGTAACAGAACAAAGAAATCACATCTAACATATGTCAATGGCTCATATATCATATATTTGGATCTGAAGGCCAATAAGGAAAAATAAAGGTTTAAAAGGATGTTAGCAAAAGTAAAAAGAACCCCAAACAGATCCTAGAAGGAAGAAGAAGAAACCAGCAGCATATTCCTCCCAACAAAGGAATTCAGATGCTGATAGCTTCAAGTTATCCTTTCCAGCAGTCTGGAGATGTTGGTTTTGAGATGTAGAGTAATGGAAGGGTGAAAATAACCCCTAAAAAGGAGAGAAACAGAGAGACTGTGTACGAGTTTAACTCTTACTGCAACTTCTGTATAAAAACTATACAACCTGCATTATTATTCTTTTCCTATAGTAATTTCATCTAAACTAATAGAGTAAGATTTTCATATGCTAACAATAAATTCTTAGCTTTACTTGTATATATGTTATGCTTCCCCTTTGCCCCTAAATAAGATCTTCAGTGTAACAGAAGATGCAACATCAGGGGGAGCTAATAGCAGCCTTCCAATGAATGTGGAGAGGTTGTCAGGAAAGCGGTCTGCTTTTTACAGTTGTGGGTCCTGGGAGGATTAGAGACAACGGTATAATTTGAAACTAGAGGTTTTGCTTAAAGGTGGTGGAACCCCTTTAGGAGGACAGTGAACAGGCTGCCCAAAGAGCTTATCTTTCAAGGTTTTCAACTGGATAAAGCCGGAGGAATGTGGCCTTGGATCTGATCCTGCTGGATGTAGAAGGCTAATCTAATTTCAATCTAAATTATACTATGACTCCATTTACAGTAAATTCTAAGTGAAGCCTGGGTTTAGGTTGCTGTAACTTGTCTGTTCTATGAAGATGCCTTAAGAAAACATCTGATAGGTGTTACCCAGCTTGCCAAATAGGACTTGGCTATTTGCCAATGGTTGTTTTATTTAAGGTCTGGCTTCTCTAAATATACAGTGCATATAACCTTCTTAAGTTTTATCTTTTAATTGAATGCAAAATGTAACATGCAGTTCTGTTACTGTAGCCCACTGCTGGTGTGGGCAGCAACCCTCTCTTTGGGAAAACCCTGGAATTTAACAACTGTCTTCCTAAATTCTGCATGCTGCATTTCAGTAGTTCGTGGATTGTAAAGGGTATTTTCTGTAGAGCAAATAATTTACCTGAGTGTGATTAAGTTGCTTACAACATATTTTGGGTAGAATGTACTCTGTGTCATTAACTTTGCACTCTGACTTTGGTACTGGAATATGAGAGTAATTATTTGAAATGAAAAGGATTGTTTTCTCAAGTGCTGGCACTTGGTGTCAAATCATGAGCTAGATATGTTAGGAGACTCAATACCCTTAAGCAGTATGAAGCAAGGGAGTGTATTGAGAGTGATAGTTGTGGAGGGGTGTTCTTTGTGGGATCTTTTTGTTTTCTTCATGTCAAGCTTTAGAAAAAGATTTGATTTAATTTCTTTGTGTGTTTGATTGTGACAACAGCTGATGTCTAATTCCTGAAAGCTAGCTGCAGACGCTCTTCTCCACTAAAATGCTTTAGATGCCATTTTGAGCTTCTGTCTTTCAACACATTTGTAATCCCCTGGCAATAGAAGAAACACTGAGCCATAAGGAGGGTGGGAAAAGAGTGGTCATAGCTTGGAAATACTAGGAAACTCTGGTCCATGAGGAGGACTACTGTGCAAACTGAAAGACACAATATGTTGCTTTCTGATGACTAGCCTTCCACTTCTGCCAAATGTGGCACCAGGTTTGAGTGAAGCACATTGTTTTCACCCATGTTACAGGAAACTATCATGCAGGAAGTAATTTTCTAAAATAATTCTTATGAAACATTAAAGTTTCAAAATTGGTCAATTGCGTAATTAGTGGTAACTCAAGCATGCAAGCAACATCCCTGACTTAATTGAACGTGCCTAAATTATTGTGGATTCTGCAAAAGTTTGTTTGGTTTTAGTAAATGTATATAATTTTGCATTATGAGAGCTATGGTTTTTGAAGGGAAGAAATCCATTGGTGAAAAAAACTTGCTGGTAGTGTCAGGTTTGTGTCCTAAGTCTCACATTAATCTTCAAGTAAAAACTTTATATTTCCTCAGTCTTCCTGAGTCAGGTTTTTTTTAATTATTATTAAACCTCTGTCAGCTTGTTCTGCAGAAAATACAAGAGTGGATTGGGTAATA
Source organism: Cettia cetti (assembly GCA_013401135.1). Lineage (NCBI taxonomy): Eukaryota > Metazoa > Chordata > Aves > Passeriformes > Sylviidae > Cettia > Cettia cetti. The sequence continues at coordinate 34,069 of VZUI01028558.1, forward strand.
AATTACACTGCAGATGAGCAACTTTGTGATCTTGTTAAAGACCATGTTAGACAAGATTCATAAATACAGCTTAATGCTAAGGGAGCATTGGAATGGAAGCAAATAATACAGGTTATTTTCTGGCATGAGTATATATGTATGATGACCAGAAGACATCAAGTCTTTGGGAAGATTGAATTTATGATTCAGTGGGTTGAAGGAAGGAGCAGTAGAGTAGAACATTAGAGGCTGGGAGTGATCTGCCTTTGTAAAAGACAGAAACAATATCACAATGCCTTGTTTCATTGTGCCTACTTCAGGAAAGAAATTCAAAATATCATCACTTTAGGGCAGGAAGGGGGATATTTCAACAACTGTAAAATGTGCCCCTAAATCAAACACATAAAATTTTATCTGAAACTGGAGATGATTTGGACTTTAGTCTTTATTGAAAGACTTCTTGAATAATTTGTCGGCTCTCCTTCAAGGCAACAGACAAACATGCAATTGTGAGATAACCCACCTGGCACGCAAGAATATTTGCCTTGAGTGCAACAGTGTAAGCAGTGTCTACTTCATCCTTTGTAGTTCTTCCTGGTAGTCTATCTGCAAACAGGTACCTTGCTTCCATTATCTTTCAAAGTGAAATTGCTGTGCAAAAGTTCAACTCCTGAAAGTAGCCACATGGCTCTCAGTTTTCGGGCCGTTTGCTGGAAGCGGTAGTGGAGGAGTTTGGAAGCAGTGATGTGCAGAAGCAGACTGAACACCTGTCAGCTTGGCAGCTGCTGTGTGGCTGCTTTCAGATAGGGCAGCTGTTGTGAAGCCATTGCTGCCCAACTGACTTTGTACTGATTAACGTATGGCAATCAGAGCAAAAGTATTGCTCACATCTCACATGTGCTTTAGAAGGTTACTGTGACAAATTGCAGCTTTTCCCAAGAATGGTGCTAATGCAATGTTTTTTCTGGCTGCAGTTAGCATAAACACATGCTCAACAGTCAGTTTAATGTAGTCTTCCTTGATTGGGGGAGAAAACTGATCTGTGACTAGAAAAAGCTGATCATATACAGCATATATAGTTAAAAGGAAAAAAACTACACTTTTGTTTCATTTTGCCCTTTGCTCTTTCTTTGCTCTTGAAAACCTTCCATTTGTCAAAAACTGAGAGTAGCTATTTTTTCTGTAATAAAGCTCTCCCACTGAAAATATTATAACGGACTGTGGAGGCAAACTAGTTTTCCACTATTGAAGTAAACATTTGAATGAATGCTGTCTACATCTGAGAAAGACTAGATGAATTTCAAACACAAAGCAATTACTTTCAATTTTCAGGCTTAGTTAATTATTAAATTGATGTTTGATTTTTATTTCCATTGGAAACTTCTGCAGTATTTTTTTAAATGATTGAAGATAGGAAGTTGAAGATAGCAAAGTATGATGGCCAAGCTTGAGATGAAATATAAGCTGAGTACCATTTTAGCTTTTTGTAAAATCCTATTCTAGCTCTAGTCCTGGTAAAGGGTTTGCTATGAAGAGTTCTGCAATTTAGCTTAGCACCCAAAGTCTGGAAGTGGGAATGACCTACTGTAACACCATGGGGTATATGATCTTTAACAAAAATCTTGCTTTAGGCTAACATTCCTTTACTGCTCAAAAATTAAGAGTTTTTACTTTTAGAACATTAATATTACAGAATGTGCTCTTGGGTTTCCCGTCACTGTGTTGCCTGTTTCAGCTAGCACAATCTGTTCACAGCAGCTAGTGCTCTTCCAGAGGCAGATAAGAGTACAGAGGGTGAAAATCATGTTTATAAACTGGATTTTGAAACACTTTGGGTTGAATGCCCAGAAGCCTGAAGACATACAATGCTAAATATTATATTATGGTCTATTCAGCCAGTGTTACAATGAAAGGGAAGACTCTGTGGGAGGCAATGGGAACTGGATAGAGTCCTCATGAGGAATATTTTCACTCATGGGTGACCCGAATTGCAAAGTCACGGGGCAGGACTGTTCCTGTGGTGATTATTTTGTGTTATTTACTAAAAGTGAAGGCAGAGCTGGTTGTGGACTGCAACACGCTAAAGTTTTGACTTCTGGGCAGAGACAGCCTGGGTAGTTCCTCAGGTCCTGCTCTCTCCAAAAAGTGATGCATAAAGAGATCCTCTGTAATCTACCATAAAGTGACTCTTTGCTCATGATAAGTTTGTTGGTGCCTTGTTATTACTCTTAACCATTAATTATTACTATAGCTATTACTATAAAATTAGAAAGCATTAAAATTCTGAAGGATTATTGCCCCTCTGTTTTTCTCGGTTCCTGCTCATGAACTTCCAACTTGAGAAAATTCTTCATTTTATCACACCTTGTGTGTTTATATGGTATATTAGATCCATTTGCTGCAGTTCCTTTTCAAAGGGAACAATAATGCTAACTTATGCTTGGAGGTAGAAACGAAGTTGCATTCAATTCTGTAAGTTTTTAGGATAACCCATTTGCTGGGCTGCCTTAACATAAATATGTCTCAGCAAACACTGGTCTTCAAAATCCCTGGGTATTTTTGGCCTGGCTTCTTGGGGATGGAAGCAGATGGGCACAGCAGAACAACAGATGTTTTTTCAGATGTTAAATTAGGGCTGAACTGAAGTGGGAGTTTGACAAAAATACAAATGTGATTTGAACCCCAACCTTGAGAGAAGGAGCTGGCAGAGTGGGCTGTCACAGGGCATGTGGCCCAGGCTGCATGAAAGTATTTCTAACTGTTGGTTTCTCAGCATGGCCTTTCTCCAACACCAAAGATGTGATGCTGGAGCTGCAGTGCCTCCAAGGCTGGCCCATTCAAACCTGAGAACTGTGCTTTTGAAGCAGGGCCTGGCTCCATTTGTGTTCTCTTGGCTTGTCTTTCCAGTCCCCTGAGCTCATGCGAGCAGGGAGGTAAGGTCACTCCTGAGCATGCTGAACAACTGCCACAGCTCAGCAGCGTCTCCTAAGTACCCTTCTCCAAATGCCTGCACTGGCTTTTTGCCACAAGCTTGTAATAACACAGCTGTATCTGATTAGGTTCTGGAAAAAACATATCTTTAGTTTACTATTGCCTTTGGTTTCTTTATAAAACAATATACATATTTGTGCATACTTCTGTTCTTATTACCGAGACTGAAAATTAATCAATGTATGGAAAAACCAACACAGTATTGTAGAAAGTCATTCAGTATTTAAAAGAATGGATTTGTCAAGTTCAGGGAGGCAAAGCACCATTCAGCCGTGGCAGGGAAGCTGTGGTAACAATCTACTTGGGCAAGCACATTCAGAAATTATACTTTTTGCTAGTGACAATATTTGACCAATTTCCTTTTAATGTGTCAGGAGCCAGGCTGTTGTTACAATTCTAGGTGCTTTTTTAGCTTTAACATTGAACAAGCACAACAATAGGTGAAACCCTGAGGGTTTTCTCTTGGTGTGGGAGGATTAAGACTGCAGTCTTTGGCTGTGAATAAAATTGTTTGGTTTTCTTACCTGGTTGTGGAAGGAGCTAGGTGGCTCACTGGCTGAACAGGCTGAGATGGTGCTCCAGCTTACACCTGTCAAAATATTTACATGCTCTTTTTAGTCTCATTTATCCCAGACTTTATCTTCAGACATGAACAAAGCTAAGAGAAAATGCAACTTGCTCAAAAAGTGGTACTTGCACTATAAAGAAAAAAGACAAGGAGCACTTGTCATGATAGAATACTTAAGGTGAAATTTCTTGTTCCAGACAATAGCAGACCATGAGGCTACAGAGCTAATTTGGATCAGATATGAACACTGCGTTCAGTTTCCAAGAATTAAACAAACACTCCTGAAGCTGGCAATCAGGCTGGAGAGACAAGGGTTTTGCAGAACCTTCGCTAGTCTCTTTGTGGTCTTGAAATTGATTTGGGGTTCATTTAAAACAGCAGAAACAGAATCACAGAATATGCTGAGTTGGAAGGGACTCAAGAGAACCATTGAGTCTGATTCCTGGCCCTGCATTGGACCATCCCTTGCAATGATCTCTCTGAAAAAGTAAAGACATCCTGTATGGGACAGATGTACAACTATAATAAGCTTTACTTTCTTTCTTACCTGACCAGGCTGTAGAAGATTGATTTCTCTCTTTTCTGTCAGGGGACTGAAATCTTCACAATAAAATTGTGTGGTAAGGGAGAAATATAGTAGGTTTTCTGACAGGTTGCCAGCAGGACGGTCTTATAAATACTGCAAACCTGTCCAGTGGAGAAACAAAGATGTGCTGGCTGGGGAAGGGCTCCCACAAGAAGGCAGTTAGACTGTAGAAGTTTTGCCAGTGAATACTCCTTTGCTTCTTTAGATGGAAAAGCAGCATTCCTCTTCTAGGCTGGGAAAGGCTTCCATCAGAGCTGCCAGGATGAGTCAGATCAAATATCCCTTTGAGCCATTATCCTGTCCCAGACAAGAGCCAGTGTGGGATGATTAGGACATGAACATAAGAAATAGGCCACAAAGAAACTGTTCTTTGAAAACTGTTAACATCCACACTTCAGGGACACCCTGAGCCAGAGGTGGTTTTGAAACTGTTAACACTTGCTCGATAATCATCAGCAGACCCAGCCTCTTTCCATTTGTTCACAGTCTCTCTTGGAAGCAGGAGAAGACTAAAGTGACAGAAAACACGACATTTTTTACAGCCAATAGAAGTTAAGAATCATGGAGAGGAGTCTCTGAGATTGACTGGTCAAGAGATCTCTGGAGGAGGAACATGGGTCAAGGAGAAACTATGATGGTCTTTGATGGAACCAAAATTTGCAGAGGAGTTACATACTGTGGGTGTGATTGTAGACTTTAAAAGTAGCTGCCTTGTTGCTAAAGATTTTTGGGTTTTTTTCTTATTTCAGGCAGTGAATAGGTGAAGAGGAGCTAAAAGAAAGTGTGGTACTGGAGGAAACAGTATTGTGTTCAGCAGGTGTCAGTGACATTTTTCAAAGCCTCTGCTTTTCATTTGGACTATGTGCAACAAACTGCAACGTGAGCAGTGTTAGGAGCAGAATTCCTGCCCAGCCATCATGCTTTTTAGCTGGCTGGCTTGCTAGCATGTGTTCCTTGCTGAGGTGTAAGCAAAACCAATATAGGAGTTTTGCTGGTGTGGGGCAACAAGCATCACTCCTCTGGCAGGTACATGTGTTCACAATCTCCTCTGCTGTGAGGATTCAGCTGTCTGAGCTGTGCTGCCCTGAGATAAGAATGGGAGAAATTGTATGTCTGTTACATGCTGTCCACATGACTTTGCCATCTTTCTTAATTTGATTATAAGATCACTCTGCTTGGGACTTGTCCTAAGGTCTTCTTTGGTTGACAATATCTAATCCACTCTCTCTTTCTCTTTATATCCCATTTCTGGGATATATTGTTCTAATTACATCAGACATTGGCTATATGCCTTCATTTTTAAGGCTCTCTGCTATTTATCGCCCCCCTACTAATCCTCTTTCATTGTTAATGAAGCACTGTCTCCTGTCTCTGATCTCTATGGCTTAGATATCTTTCAGACAAGTTCCTCCAGGCTTCCTTACCATACTCCCTCCAGTTTTGAGGCACTTTATATGAATACTCTCAAGGGTATTGATTCATCCTTCTGTTTCCTCTACAGAGCTCTAGTTCCCCATCCTGGCACCCCTAGCCACACTACCTTCCTTTTGTGTTCACTTCCCAGCCTGTCAGGCTCAGCCTTCTCCCCCAGCTCTTCCCTGGGCAGTGCACTATGGCCATCTAGCAGGAGAGAGCAGCAGAGATTTTTTTTTCCCCCATTGTGTTTTTAAGCTCACATTTAGTGGCAGGTGCCAGTGCAGCACTAGCTCCTGCAGTCTTATTTTGGGCTGCAAATCACTGACAGAATTTTCCAACAGCCTTCTAAAAGGAAAATCATGTTCCAGGCTGAGGCCAGGCTACAGACTCACTGCCATTTGGTTATTCATCCTGCCAGTTGGCAAAGCACTGCTGCTGAGCTGCCACTTCTGTTTGCTAATACCTGGTGCAGTTTTGCTTTCCTTTGCTTTAGTTTTCTGTTTTAAGGTAAGGTCAGAAGAAGAGATTTTGCTAGGTGAATTTTGTGAATTTTCTAGGTGAATGTTGCTCAAATGCAGAAGGGAAGGTAACAGAGTGAATAAAACATTGATGTGTTTTAAAGAGCAGATACAGGAGAAAAAGAGAAAAATTAATCCTCTGTGACAAACCATGGTGAGTAAAACAGAGGAGAATTTTTTTCAAACTTATCAATATTTTCTGATCCTTTAGAACCTATGGAGCCACCATCACAGCTGAAAGCTGAAAGAAAGAAGTTTTGCCATCCCAAGAGTTCAACTGTTTGCTAGAAGCTCATGTTCCCCTTCTGCGATCACCATAACATTCACTATGACATTAGAGGGCCTTGGGACAAGATGCCAAACAGGTCTTAGGTAAGGGAGCACATGGAGTTTAAGGAGTACATCTCAAAGGAGAGAATATGGAATTACTCTTACCCATGACTGACAACTTACAGCAGCTAAGTTCTGTGGAAATGCAGGAGGGTAAGAAAATCACAGAATCACTTAGTTTGGAAAAGACCTCTAAGACAGAGTCCAACTCTTAACCCAGCACTGACATGTTCACCACTAAACTGTGTCCCTAAAAGCCACATCCACATGTTTTTTTGAATACTTCCAGGGATGGTGATTTCACCACTTCCCTACCTATGCTGTTACAATGCTGACCACCCTTTCAGTGAAGAAACTTCTGCTACTAGCCTGATCTCCCTTGACACAAGCTGAGGTCATTTCCACTCTTCTATCACTTTTACCTCCTTTCATGAAGTTATAGAGAGTGATAAGGTCACTCCAGATCCTCTCTTACTCTAGGCTAAACACTCCCAACTTCCTCAGCCACTCCTCATAGAGCCTACTCTCTAGACCCTTCCCCAGCTCTGTTGTCCTTCTCTGGATGCACTCCCACACCTCAGTATCCTTCTTCTAGTGAGGGGCCCAAAACTGGACACAGCACTTGAGGAGTGGCCTCAGCAGTGCGGAGTACGTGGGTATCATCACTTGTGTGGTCCGCTGGCCACACTATTGCTGATACAGGCCAGGATGCCATTGGCCTTCTTGACCACTGGACACACACTGGATCATGTTCAGCTGCTGTCAGCCAGCACCCCCAGGTCCTTTTCTGCTGGGCAGCTTTACAGCCACTCCTCCCCCAGCTGTAGTGCTGCATGGGGTTGTTGTGGGACAGGACCCAGCACTTCCCCTGGTTGAACCTCATACAGCTGGCCTCAGCCCATCCATCCAGCCTGTACATGTCCCTCTGCAGAGCCTTCCTGCCCCCCAGCAGATCAACACTCCTGCCCAACTTGGTACTGCCTACAAAGAGACTGAGAGGGGACATGATCCCCTCATTCAGGTCATTGATAAAGATATTAAACAGATTGGCCTCCCCAAATGTTCACAAGTGCTATTTTTTAGTTTTGCTATTCTTTTAATGTGTTTGAACAGAAAATTAAACTATAAGTCTTAATGTTACTTAAGTGTTTCAGATGAAAAGTTTCTATCCATACACTAGGTTTTCAGAATATTTATTTTCTAATCTACCATAAAGATAGTAATTGTATTACATTTCACGTATTTCCTCCTTCCTTTCTTCAAACCTGAGATTTTTGTAAGGATGCTTGAAAATTTAATTTTTTTATGAAAAATGGAATAAATAAATATTTTCCCTTTTTTTGTTGTTCTCAGATAGCTTTTAAATAATCTTGTCCTCTCCCCTTATTACACATTTTTCAACTTCAAAACTATGTGTAGCACACATTCTCTTTTCCTCTTAGGAGTAAATAAATGTAGAGATGAACTGATTAGAATGTTCTCTTTTTTCACCCCCAAATCTCAGGATGTTTTTAAAGGGAATAGAAGAATAATCTCTAGATCTTATAATGAAGAACTGGTAGTGTAAACCAGGTGACTTCATTTTTTAAATACCATTCCAATAGATAATGAACACAAAGGTCAATTTAGAAGATACTGATCTCTTGTCAGCTAGTGACAATCCAGTTTGAAGCAAACAAATATTTCCTGTGTTGCTAAAATTTTACCACTACCACCAAACCCACAAAGGAACTCTTGTAAAAAGTGTTAGATCAGTATCACAGAAAGGGCACAATGACTTGATCCCTTTATTCTGCTCAACACTTAAGAATTTTTACTGAGGTATTTATCACCTGACTCAACAAAGCAAATGTCTTGTGTGAATGTATTTTATGTGGCTCCAGTGTATGACTTGTTTGCTCTTACTAAGAGTATCAATTCCAGTACTTCCTTGCATTAATCATAGGACTTGAATGAAATTTTCTGTCTCAAAACATTGCTTCTTTGGGGTTTGTGCCCACTTCCAGCATCCTGAGTAGGCTTCTTTGTGTGGGCAGAGGACATTGTCCAATGCAATAACTGTTGCATCCTGTGGCTTCGGAAGACAGTGCTGTCCATTCAAACTCCAGGTGCTATTTTTCATTATGAAAGAGTTAAGTCATTGTGAAGTTGTTATCATTAGAGCTCTGAGATTGCTTCTGTAATGAAGAATGAGTTCATTGCCAGTTGTATCTCCAGACTTCATAGAGTGGCATTTTGAAAGGAGTTATACCAAGAGAATTTGTTATTTACCTACTTTGGACTGCTTTATTAAGCCAAAGCCAAGACTCCTTTTGGATTAGCCAGACAACACTTATCTTCAGCCTTTGTATGACCACCAATCCATAGAATGGTTGAGGCTAGAAGAAATGTTCAACCCCCACGCTCGAGCAATGTCACTTGTTGCCCAAGACTATGTTCAGGTGGCTTTTAATATATTATATTTTTATATGGAGATTCTACAACCTCTCTTTGACAGCCTCTTCCAGTGTTCAATAAAGCATCTCATGATGTTTTTTCCTGATTCCCTACACAGGACTATGGAGTACATTCTAGGTTTTCACTTGGCTCATTATCCATCCCCAGGCACAACTCCATGCACACAAGCTGTTCTGTCACGAAGGGCAATTCCTTATCCTTATCCTCTAAGCCTGTCCTTCCTAAGAGCTTGCATCCCTCTGTTGGAGCACTCCAACCATGGCAGCCATTCCACCATGTCTCTGTGAGCCCAAAAAGACCATGGGCTGTGATGGCAGGCAGATGTCTAGCTCTTCATGGTTATTCCCAATGCTGCATGCATGTGTGCAGGCATTCCCGAGGGGCACACTGGTTTTCCTGCTGGGTTTTCCCATCACAGCACCCTGTAGGCACTCCTTGCTTCCATGCAATTGCTTGTAAGCAATTAAGGTGACTTTGCTTAATTCTATCTTGCTGATTTTGTGTTCCTCTTCATACCCATTATCCTGCATCCTTTGCTTGTAATGGTGTCAGTGATGGCCTCACAGGACTGCTGACAACTCTCTTCTTTTTCCATCATAATGCACATAACTTTCTGATCCATCTATATTCTGCAGAATTGCTTGTGCCTTCTGGAAGAGCATGAACAAAACCAAGTCAGGCTTATTTTATGAAAGTATGATAAGGATAGAAAATTCTAATCTGTCCTCAAATATTTATGCTCACTGGAGTTGCTGTTTCTTTTCATGATCTACAGAAAAAACTTCACAATGTGTGCACTGGAGCTGAGTAAAGGTAGCTAGGAGGAATTGTCCTTTATCTTTGACAGAAACAAATGTTATAAAAGTCTCTTCCAAAAACCTGAACACACAATAAGCTTTCAGAGAAGAGAAATGTCTCACTATGTTCACATTTATTCATATTTCTCAGTAAACTCAAAGGTCATACAGTTCTCAAGTGATCAAACAATGGGTATACCACAATCGCTGTTTCATCATATCTTTCCCTCTCTCTCTCTAAGCCTGAACATGCTTTCAGCTTTACTTCATGGCCTAAATGAAGACATTAAGTGCATTAGTGTTAGGACTGAATAGTTCTGACACACAGAATGTGACTTTCGCAGAAAACAGAGGAATGAAGGAAACTATGACTGTCCTCCACAGAAACCCATCCTTTCAGATTAAAAAAAGTCAATTGTCCAGGCTCATGATAATAGAATCAAACCAGCGCATTTGGTGCAGAATTAAGGAAAACTATACTACAGGAAAGATTAAAATTTCACACAAAAGAAGCTGAGATCTCAGCATTATAATGCTACAGCAACCTGATTTGTTAATTTTTTGATCTGCAGTGCCTTAGCCTTTGTTTACTCTGGAAAAACATGATGCTGGTGAACAGTGCTCATCTTGCAACCCTGCAGAGGAAAGTTCTTTGTCTATTCAGGGAGCACATACTGTGCTCACACAGTTACTTCATTGCTCTGCCACCATTGCACCGCTGCCAGGCCCTCCTGCCTGCCATGCCAAGAGGAAACCTTGGGAAAAGAGGCACAGAGGTGCCCAGCTGGGAAAGTTGATGGTGTTTTATCAAGGTCTCCTCTGGGTTCTAAGTCACCAACTGACTTCATTCTAGCTACTGTGAATGAGTGCTCCTTGGAACCAGGGGCATCATCTCCACTAACGGCCAAACACAGGGAGTTCTGCCAGGAGCAGAGTAGGAAAAAGGGTATCTCAAGAAAGTCCATAAGAGCTCGTGTACATGAGATGAGGAAACCAAATCCCCGGGTGCCTGAAACTGCAGAATTGTGGCAGGCAAATTGGAATTGCATGTGCACGAGTCATGTTTAACCCTGAGCACCATGAGGAAGGGAAGTAAAGCAGCTGTTAATAAAAGGTGGCTGATTCAGAGGCTAGATAGCTGTGAAAAATAGAAAGTAAGTTAAGAAAAATAATTTGGGTACCAAAGAACATAGGATTTCCAGAAAGAAAAAGTCCTTACAATAAAAACAAGTAAAAAATGTTGGGGAAAGGCTATTTGGCCCAAGGCCATTTGCATCATCAAGATGTCAATATCCACAACTGAGGAAAACATAGTTAGAATTGCCCAATTTATACTTAGTAAACAACAATTGAATGCACCAGGAAGCAAAATAAAACCAATGAGGCTCCAAGCATTGGAAGGCAAAAAGCCTTTTCTGTTCTGGATGATATTAAATAAACACCTGAAATGGCAACAATGCAAACAAGCATAGAAGAATGAAGGTTAAAAAAATCCAAGGAGTCTGCAAAAGGCAGTCAGCACACACTGATAGGGAGCAGCATGCAGGACTGCACAAGGAAGCAAGGAGGATGAAGTGTTTCCCAGTATTTCTGAAGTGGCTGTACAACTGTCATAAGCAAAACTATCTCACAAAGCCCAAACACAAGGACTGAAAATGCTTACCAAGAGTCTTAGTAAATGGATGTTGTGCAACACAAAATAATTATTTTGGAAACATTAAAGGAAGAGCTATGTCAAGAGACTGGGACATCTACTTATAGGCTGAAATCTTAACACATATTTATCAGGCAGTGAGGTATTAGTGTACATTAAGAAAAAAAAAAGGAGAAAACTGTATTCTTGTTAATCATGGCTCAGAATATATTGCACAGAAATAATTTCCCAGGCATAAATAATTTAGGTGTACTAATTTAAAGGTAAAATCTTGGAAATAAATAGCTTACAATTGTTTTAGGAAAAAATATTTATTCCAGGCTTGCAAACATTCCAGGGCTTGTTAGGAGAATGTGTACATTGGGTAGACATATATTCACAGACAGATGATCAATGTAGAAATGTTTTAAAACGTGTGAGAAGGAAATTGCTGTAATGGAAGATGTAGCTGTACTGCCAAAAACCTACAACACACCTACAAATATTTCTTTAGTGTTCCAGCAAAAATGTAGAGAGGAATTTGATAAATAGAACAGCAAAGAAATGTCTGTCAAATTGCTTAATTCTGTGGTAATTATGGAAAATGAGGGTATAAAAGCTTGTTTAGATGTAGCTCCGGGGACTAATACAACTAAAAAATGGCTAAATTTGTATACTGTTAGCCTAAAAGGAATGTAGATTTATAAATATATCAAAGAATGGGAAATGTGAAAATAAAACAGAAATACCCAAGAAAAGTTTGCAAAGATAACGGCAAAAAGTTTAGTTCTGCAGTTAAAAAGTGGTCTTGATTTGCTTGCATGTGCTTGAAATTCTCTTCCAGTTTGCTTTACTTTCTCAATTCACAGAAACAGTTCAAGTGCTAAATATCTAATGTAATTTTTTAAAAAGCTGTAAGTAATACCTGATGCCATGCTACATGTGATAATTGCTTATAAATAGTGTCCAATGTGATTACCATAAGTTCAAATATTTTACAAAAGATAAAACTGTATCCATTTTCTATTGAGTGTAGAGTACCCCCAATCCAATATTCCCATGAAAGAAAAAGTACAGACATTTTAAAGCTAGAGAGTTAAGCCAAAACTCTTAATTGGCATAGCTAAAAATAATGAAATTGTGTAGTTTTCAATGAAAAATTGGGAACTGAACTTCCAGGCAACATTATGGTCAATATTCAAAATGTGAATACTGTGATCTGTTACTCACACAAGCAAAAAATAAAACTGAAAATGTTCAGAAAAAAATCACATTGAGACAATGGCAAACAAGTTGGAAAGATTAAAGGCCTTTCTAAATTTTCATCAGGTAATTGCAAAATTATTATTGAACAATATTAGGCAAATAAAAGCAACAGTGAACATTTGAATTATTACATTAAGTGGGGAAGGGGGAAAAAAGAGAAGTAGGAGTTTTTAAGTTAAAATACAGAACAGGCTGTTAAAATTTGACATCTTTGAGGAAGAGTGAGCCATTTACTGTAGAGAGAAAATGCTAGAAGCTGTTTTGGAAATCATGAAATGACATTTGAAAATGCCTTGTGTAATTTTTTTTCTTATGGAACAGAGGGTTGTAAAGATAATTGTTCCTTTCTGGAACTGGCATGATCAACCCAGATCAGCTGTTGATGTGTGGAAGTGCTAGATGTACCAGATTTCTGTCAATACTTCATTCTATCCTAAGCTCCATGTTTACCCCTACAGTCTTTTAACTCTGTTAAAAATATATCCTTTTTATAAGTTTTTTTGATTCAGAGCAGTTTTGGTGTAATAGATTAAAAAGTGTTTTATACAGAAAATAACTCAGGAAAACTAGAGTTTAAAATTGGACTCTATTAGTCTAACTGGTGAATTAATTGTAGCAGCTTGGTGCATGTGTTATTTCTGGCTTAGTTACTCACACTTGCCTTAGTTACTCACACACTATTTTTCAGCAGAATAGTGGGAGTGAGGCACTGAGCAAACAAGATGAGGAACAAAAAAATAAAGATTTTAAACTTCAATTGCGAACTGAACATTTCAGAGGGCTGAGGGTCTGTTAGAAGCTGATTGTAGAGAAAATATGCAGTTATGGCACAGCAGTTTGATTATTTCCATTCACTAATTATCTTACTTTCTCCAGAAAATGAGATTAAAGCTCTAACAGCAGATATGAAATTTTGTGGGGAGGTTGCTTTTCAAAAATTATTAACTACAGGCACACAAGAAAGCAAGGACTCATGGGCATTCCATGGGAAACCAAAGCCCTCTAAGCCTCATCTGTGCAATCGTGGCTGCAGCACTACAAGGACAGGGGGAACTGGCATGGAGTGCATTGTGGAGACTGCTGCAGCTGCAGGGAGCCAGTGTTCACCAGGGCTTAGAGGGGACGAGTTGTTTGTCACCAACATGAGTGTGGGGACCTAGTGAGAATAGGTGAGAATAGCCCAAGGATTCTTTTCAGCCGTAGCTTTAGGGAAGCCGTGGCTCCCACAGGTGAACAAAATCCTCCTGATGACCAAACAACTCAATCGAATGAGTTTAAGGAACACTACTAAAAAGTGTTTTCCACATAGGGCAGCAAACAAATGAAAATAATGCAAAGAAAGGATTGCAAAAAAAAAAGAAATACAGGAGTACAAAAAGCATAAATATAAGAACCTTAGCACAGGTATTTTGTCAGGCTGTTGGGGGCCCCACAGCTCATGTAAGCAGCGATGTCACCTTTAGGGCACCCCTAGACCGGCAGTGCCAGCTCTGGGGGTGCCACCAGGCCTGGACCTGCCTCAGCCAGAGCCTCCCCACAGCCACAGGCCCAGGGGCTCTCTGAAGGCCCAGCCTAGGGCCCTCAGCCTCTGCCTGCCCTGGCAGGTGCTGGTCTCCAGCTCAGCCATGCCGCTGGAACACCTTGGCTCGGGGTCTCCACCTGTGTTTGGGCCCATGCCCTGGCATGGCCTGTCCCCATGGCTGTGCCAGAGCTGAGCCCAGCCCTGTGGTTGGCTTTTTGGGCAGCCCTGGACCAGGACCATGAGCCTGGTCCTGTTGGTCAGAGCCAGCTGTTGTCTCTATCAGCAGGACAGGCCCTGCCACCCTGGGCATCCCCTGGGCCCTGCCCTGCAGGAGCAGCCGCCATCCTGATCTCCCTCTTGGATGCAGGAGCCTCTCCATGTACTCAGTCTTCATTCCAGGAATGCTGCCCTGAGGAAGGGTTGTGGCTTTAGTCTCTAGTCACTAAGTCACAGCAAAGCTGTGCTGTGACCAACACACAGTAGGAGAGTAGTGCATTTAATGTGACTCTGTTTCTATGCCAGACAGGTCACACCATCGCCTTATGATTGTGGTTTGTGGCACTAGAACCCCCCAGCTCTCTCGTGCTTCAGTTCTGCCTGTGGAAGGTAAAATCACAGAATCACAGAATATTTTAAGTTGTAAGGGACCCACAAGGACCATTGAGTCCAACTCCTGGCCCTGAACAGGGTCATTCCCAAGAGTCACACCATATACTCTAGTGTATTGTCCAAACAATTCTTGAACTCTGTCAGGCTGGTGCTGTGCCCACTTCCTTGAGAATCTTGTTCCAGTGCCCAACCACCCTCTGGGTGAAAAATCTTTTCTAATATCCAATTTAAACTTCCTGACATAACTTCAGGCCATTCCCTTGGAATTCCCTTGACCTGTCACTAGTCATCACAGATAAGAGATCGATGTCTGCTCCTCCTCTTCCTCTCACAGGAAAGCTGCAGACTGCAATGAGGTCTCCTCTCAGTCTTCTCCAGGCTGAACAGACCAAGTGACCTCAACCATTCCTCATACAGCTTCCCCTCCAGGCCCTTCATCATCCTCATGGCCGTCCTTTGGATGCTAGTAGCTTAATGTCTTTCTTATAGTGTGGCACACAAAGCTGCACACAGGACTGCAGGTGAGGCCGCACCAGTGCAGAGCAGAGCTCAGGCCTGTGCTGGTAGTGTGGCTGTCTCTTAACTCCCTCCCTTCCCTTTGCTCTCTTTTGGTCCAGCCTAGGTAAAAAGCCTTGACTGGTAAAATTAGTACATATGCTGTATTTTAAAAATGTAGATTTTGTTTTCCTATTTATTTTTTAACTGATGAGTTGATGGTGGTTCCCAAAACACTACAGATAGATTGCTTTTCCTGAAATTCTTCTATCCCTTCTGTTAACAAGAAATTTCTTGTTTTCTTCCTCAAAAAGTAGCCAATATCCCCTAGATTAATCAGGGAAGCTTTAAATCTAACACTTCAGTGTCTGAAAAAAAATTTCAATCATTAGTCTGTCTTATACCAGAAGATTCAGCTCAGGTTATTTCTAGAAAACCGTGGTGAAATGACTGTCTGATAATAGAGATCAGCAAAATGAAGGCCCATTAGGAGTGTAACAACTGCATTTCTGATTCACTCTCCCAAAAATACAGTGCTGAGCTCTTCATGATCAGAAAAACACACAATAGTCACCATCCATTAGTTAGTTCCTACCCATCTTTGTCCATCAGTTCAAATGTTTTATTTTCAGAGCAAAACCTTAAAAAAATATGTATCTGTTTTCTTCATTACACATAATATGGAATTTTATGGAATAGCTAGACCAGGAGAAGCCAAAAACCTGTAGTTTCTGCATATGTGTCACATTCGGAAGAACAAGATTCCTGAAATTCTCACTTTTTATCTCCAGGCAGATACCAGAGTTAAGAGTCATGTAGGAGGAAGAAAACCTGGCAGAAGATCTAGATATGAAGATTGCCTGGTCCTGTGAGTAAAGACAGAACTTGCAGTCCAAAGTACAGGAAGACTCTTAGGTAACTTTCCACAGCTAATACTTTTTCAGTAGGCACTTACAGTGTTTTGCTACTTTAGGATTTTTCCTGGAGTGTGAAGGGCCTACATTTAGTGCAGTTTCTCCTCTCATTGTTTCTGTATTTTTCGTCTGCCTTCCCAAATCAATATTCAGCCAAATCCCTGCAAAGAGAGTCTGAAATCTTAATCAGACTTTCTGTATTTTTTTTTCTGGGTGGGAACTTTTAAAGTGTTTTAAAGAGATAATCATAAAGAGAGGGCAGGGACTAAAATCAGCAACACCTAGCCTGATTTACCTTTATAGTTAGTTTTACAAAATGGTAAGCAAAAATAGCATACAGGAAGAAAGAAACAAACAGTTCTTGAAGACAAGTCTCTGTAATGCTTTCTTGCAAGTTGTGGGCAAAAGCCCAGGCTATTCTGTTTTATTATAAGATACTCAGTTATTGGTATCGTAACTTAACCTTTAAACAAAATAATTATAAAAAATAATTTCTTCTTCCTCAATTTCCTGTTGCTCAAGTGTTAGACTACACAGTGTTTGCACACATTTTCCAGTCTTCTGCAAAGGCTAGGGTCTTTTGTGTGGCAGAGAAAAAAATACTACTTTTGTGAAACTTTTGCTCATAGGAAGAGGAAGCATTCTCTGCACTTCTTTGAAGGGATTCTTGCAGTCTCTTTTCCCTAAAATATTCTGGATTCTAGGGCAGGTTTGAGATGACGGCCCAAAATATATTAGTCTGCCTTTTCCTTAAGATTGGCGTTTCCAGAGCCCTTTCATTTCTCCTCAGAAAGTGTACATTTTCAGAGCTGTTTAAGCACTGCTTAACATTATAAAATTATATCACTCTTGGCAGGATGTAGTTAAGACAAATAACTTCATCCAAATTTCTTTCCAAATTATTGAAAGTCTGAGTAAAAGTAAAAATCTGTAAATGTATAGTGGAATCTGAAAATAGGTTGCACAACGGCTATATTGTATGTCACTGTACTGAGATACCATCAGAAAGCTGATGGTAAATTTACTCTCACAACAAAGCAGAAGAAAGAAATCAAGACACACTCTATGAAATCCAGTCAGCATAGCTGGGTCTAAGTGCTGGCATTGCACAATATAAATACAATTTTGTTTAACACATCAGTTTGTTCTCAGCTGTACAGCAAGAGGTTATGGAAAGAATCCCAGAAGAGTCAGATATGCAGATATTCTCCTGCCTCTGAAATAGACGTGATTACCATGTTAAGAAGATTGTAGGGACCTTCTGAGGATGTGTCTAGAAAAAAACCTGTCCTCTCATATGGGGACAGGTGGAGGTGGTCAGGAGCCAAGGCCTGTACAACTGTTTTCAGAGATGGTATGGGTGCACTACTTTCCTTGTGTATTAGGGTCATCAAGCAGGCTTAATTTGATCAGATTCTGACCAGATTGGTCTAGTTGAACCTGTTCTTGATCATCGCATGATAGCTGGACCTGATGACTTTTAAAGATCCCTTCCAAACCAAACTGTTTTATGATTCATTAGGCACAATTCCTTCCTGAACTTCCCTGAATTTAGTGAGTATGCACTGATTCCTTCTCAATGGGACAACTTATTCTGAGCGCCAGGGAAAACTTCCTGATAGCAGTTTCCAGATGGTCTAGGTGACAGCCGTATCTTTGATTTCACTCCCAACCCCACAATCCTATTTTCACAACTAACACTTCTACTAGGAGGGAAACATCAGCTGTGGCTCTTCATGAGGCCTTAGCTCTTAATTTGGTGCAATTGTTTGGGTGAAAACTTTGCTGTGGAACAGAGAAAAAGACAGCTATTTTTTAGTGTTGCTCAACTTAATACACCTTGTTGTTCATGTCAGATTTGTGTTAAATGATCCACGTTGCTCTGGGATTTTGTCAAAGCAATCATAAACACACAGGTAATGCAAACTGTCATTCATTCTGTATTGCAAAAGATAAACAAAGAGATTATTTACCTCAGCTGTCCTGAAACACCCTTATGTTGTATTACAAGGATTAGAGCATAGAAATGTGTGTGTTCAGAACAGTGTCCAAAGGCTTTTGTCTCCTTACCATTGCTACATCTCAGGGAAACATTCCCTGTGAGTGAACACTGACACTGTGCAAACCATAGTAGTACCCTCCTACAGGACCTTCTACCTTCTTATGCTTCAGTTTTTCAAGTCTTGACAAGTCTGTGGGTGATGTGGTTTCGTACTGGTGATATACTCAAAGTTGTCCCACTTTGAGTGGGGGGGGGTTGGAAAAGGTGACTTTCAGAAGACCCCTCTGACATTTTTTTAATCAAGTATAACTTATTACCTATCAACACAATGGCAGCATTTGAGCAGAGAATGTGCTATTCCAAATAAAGCATACAGGCTATCAGGAAACTTTGGTCTCTGTTTAGGGGAAAAAAATGTGGATGGAGTTTAGGCAATGAGGAGACTAGTTTTTAGAAGAATGAACCAATTTGTGGGTAGATAAAGAACTGGGGTCTGAAGACTAGGATCCAAGGTCTGCTCATGTACTCAATAAGTAAAATGAAGGAACAAAAGATTGCACTAACTTCTGACAGGCCCATTCTTGATTAGTACATTTCTGTCACAGCTAGAGAAGCACTGTCAGAAGCTTTCTAGAATTATTATACTGACTGGTGCCAGCACTATTTTAATTATTGCAGTTGAGTCACAGATGATCGAATTTTAAGAATTGAACTGCATCCATACTTTTTTATAACGACTCTCCCTTTGCTCTGGTGGCTAGAAAATTTCAGAGTGGTCTGATCTCTTAGAGCAAGAGAAACTACAGTATTCCATTATATAACCTTGCTGCAATGGGCTCAGATTAAGCCTTCTGTGGAGTCTGAAGGCAGTTATAGAATAGTTGTCCTTTTTTTCCTTGGCATTCATAACCTTCACATTTCAATTTTTCAGCCTAGTTGACAAATGCATTATCTTCACCTGTTGCATAATACTCACCTGGAGGTATATGCACATCTGTAGAGGTATGTGACAAGATAATCATCTTAGCATGCAAACAGGTGATCTTTGACAAAATCGTGACCCTGACTTGACTGAGAAATGCCCATAAAGCCGGGAAAAATGAAACCTTTCTTTTTCTGGGACCCTATGTATGCTTTGGGCTTTTGGAAGCACTCTTCTAGCAGTTATTTCCATCAAGGAAGAAAGTCATTGTTCTTGTCTGTCCGTGGCCACGGATGTGCTCATTGTGCGGTACTCACCGTAAAGCATAAAAAAGCAGCAACCCCAGCATGTGTGTGGGTGTGTGTACAAAGTTTCCACAACAGAACAGAATTTTGATCCCTGTTTTAGGTTACCAGGGCAGAACAAATCTTCATTGTGAGAGAAGATAATGATGGTGCTCCAGAGGCAGCTCTGTGGCTGCTGTACTGTGTGGCTGCACAGGCTGGAGCTGAGAACTGCAAAAAAACCCTCTTCCTCCTCATGAAAGTGTTATGTTTCATGTCAGTCTTCTTTAAGCCTAACAACTTCAGCTTTTTCATTTCTTCAAGATTTTAAAGGAAGGAAGTAATTAAAGTGGGGAAATAAAATGGAACATAAATTTTTCCAAGGGTAGATTGTGCTGTACTGATCTGATACCTTTGATAAAAGAAATTATCTAGTTAAGAGGAATGCTATTGATTTAATTTTCTTCACGTCCAGAAGAACCAGCAATAAAGTACCAGTTTGGAATTCTTGCAGTCGAAGAGCATGTCTGATGAACACAGCAAAGACATACAGGGTCTTCAGAACACAGACAAGCAATTGATGTGTGGTGTGAGCAAAATGAAGAATTCAAAGATGTAGACAGTGGATGTAATATTCAGACTTCTGAATATAGTTATTACAGCAAGGTAAGACTGCAGTTATTAAGGTCTGAGAAGAGCACTCTGAATAACTGGTCAGTGAAGGGAAACAGTCTAATTATGAGTTTTATTTTTCTGAGCCATATTAACTGAGGGACCATGGAGATTTCTATGCATATTCTCCTTTCCTTTTTATGTTCCTTATTCAATATTGGTTTTTTTATATGTAGCAAGTGTATGTTACTTTCCTTCCTTTCTCCCATCAGGAGAGAAGATATTTCTCTTCCAAATTCAGATCAGCATCAACATTTTTGTTTTGGGGCTGTGTGTGTGTGTGTGTGTTTGGCTTCTTTGGTTGGTTAGGGTTTTTTCAAGACTTTTGAAGGAGTTTGATTATAAAATAATGAGAACAAACCTTGTTTTGCATTGGTTATATAAATAATCAGATTTAAATAGTTTTGAATTATGCAAAAGCTAGCTGGCACATCAACCATCCAATGATTAAGAGAGCTTATGCAGAGAATGCAGCCCAATTACTATTCCTGCTATCTGCTTCCAGAGGTTTTGCTGGTCTTTTATTAGGAAACCCTGTCACTTCAGCTATTTGCCTCGACATTCAAACATATCAGTAACATATATGGGTATTATTGTGATTTTATTTTCAAATGGAAAATCTTATCCCTAGATCAAGTGCTGAAGATCTCCCTGTTTGACTGTGACCAAGATTTTTGCCCGCCATATGTTTGTTTGAGACACACCTGCACTTGGAAATTTATCTCCAGAAGATTTAAATATCTATCACCCATTTTTATCAGTTTACTTGAGACAAATAATACAGTGGTTTGCATGTAAGTGATATTATTATGTTTCTGAACAACCATGTAAGTATGTTAATATTTATCCATGTATGGAGGTAAAGGGTATACAGCTACTCCTACTTTAAACTTTTACAACTTCTTAGTGTTTTAAGAATTTCTTTCTTATAAGCTTTCCCAAATTTTGCTGCTCAGATTGAAAATATTTGATTTTCACTTGTTACTTTTTTGCAATTAAAACCAAGTTATTTTGATATTTTCAAAGCAAGATCATGTGTACTGTATTGCAGGTCACTGTTTTAGAAGATAAATGACAATAGAGTATAATGACTAATGCCTGCTACAAGCCATCATATGACAAGAGAGCATGAGTCCAGCCTCTAGGCCCCAGTGTGTTATATTCTGGGAAAATACTGCATTTTGAATATTTAATGAAACTGAAACTTTTCCCTGTGACACTGATATATGCTCTTTCCTGGCACCAGCCCCAGTACTTCTGTTTGTACTTTATCAATGATATTGAAGATTGGGGAGGGTCATAAGAATAACCAAAATAATTGAAATGTGTTTATGTAGAGTACATTTCAAAGTCACAAGCTGTTCTTGGTATTCTTTTATTCCTGTCTGTGTTCTACTTGGCAGAGCATAATTTGATGGATGGAGAAATGTTTAACAAGATTCCAGGGCTGGTGACTGAATTTTCACAAATTCAAGCTGGGAAAAAGGGGACAATTTTTATTAGGAAATACACACGTGATGGTGAATTAAGATAGAAGAACAGAGGATGGATCCCTTATCATTAAAAGCATTTTAATGAGGTTTGGGTGCTTTTTGGAGAAGTGTGTTTTAGTCTAAACGTATGTATCTAGTTTCAAGTGGTAACTTAATCACACATGAATTCTGCAAGAGACTAGCCTAGAAAACCAGAATCTCTTGCCCCATTAGATCTAGGAATGTTTTCCCCAAACTAAAGCTTTCAGTAATTCTGCTTAGAGGCTCTCATTAATCTGTAATGTGAATCAGAAGGGTACAAATATTGTTCTGGGCACTGATCTTCATGATTCTACATCTGTATTGGGGTGCTTTGTATCTCTCTAAAAAGTCTCTTAAGTCAGTGACAAGTTGGATTTTCCAAATTTGTAGAAGCTCTGGGACATTGTAACACAAGGCAACACAATTGAAAACATGGGCAATTTTCCCCTTTGCTATACCTTCTTTTCCTGCCACAGGTACAAACAGAAGTAAATTTAAAAAACATCCACCAGAGAGTTGTTTTAAAAGACGGAGATGGAAAGATTCTCTTCAGTTTGCACCATGTTATTCTGTAAAAATATCAGCATTTGCTTATTTCCCTCACATCTGCATCATGATCTTTTTATTCCTTTCCTGTGCTACAAACATGTTGCCCCATTCTTTTAATAAAAATATGAGAATAATATTTTTAAATCAGTAAAATAGAACCTCCCCCTCATTTCTCTAATACCAAAGTCACTCTTGCTGAAATGTTGGAAGCTTCTGCTGAACCTCCCCAATGATGAGCACACTCCATCAAGATTAGTTTGTTCTATCAGCAGTACTCCTTTGTAAATAGGGCCTACTGGGTAGGGATTGTGTTTCTGTTAAACAAAAAAACAGGTAAAATTATATTCTGATTCTTCTCTAGGTATTGCACTCCTAAAAAGAGTCATAACTGAAAATGATTGTATATCATGCTTCTGTCACAGATGCTTTTGTTGGCAGTTTAACTTCTCAAGATAATGTATAACAGAGGCACTTGTGATTTTATTTGATAAAGTGTTTTTCTGCCTCAGGGTACAGCACAAAGATTATCCTTAATTATTAAACCTTATAATCTTATTAATTGTGATTGGATAATATAATCAATAAACTCCATAATTCACCAGGGGATTCATAAGTCAGTGTCAACAAACAAACATACTGGGAGGCAACTTCCAGTGAACTACTGTTGGTTTTCTTCCATTTTGTTTAAATGTACAGTAGGTAACATAGTGTTATGCTGGCAGAAAACAAAATCAGCAAATTTATCGAGAAAGTCACTTGCACTTTTGCATTTTCTAATCGTAACCATGCCACTTTTAGGCTTTACAGGAATTGAAGAAATCAAACTCATGCTGTAGACTTGGTTAGAGTGTTGCTCTTCTCTTTGGATAGGTGAGTACTGGTGGCATATGTCTATATATAATGTGGCATATGTATGTGATAAATGTCTTTACGCAGTCACTGTGGTCTAGTGATGAGGTCTGATTTTCTTCTTTCAAAATAAACACCTAACTCTATTGCAGACTGCAGAGTCTCACTTTTGAGGTACAAATGAGGGTGTGCAATGAACTAAAAGACAAGCCCAGGCAAAGCTGCTGGTGCAGAACTACGGGGCACTACTGCGACTCAAATTAGACTTCAAAACTTTATGAGATCAAGTTGCTGTTAGCTTCAGTAGGTAATAAATTAGGCTAAAAGTCCAGCTTACCTCTTCTAATCTGCTTCCTGCCCATGACAAAGATGCAGTCACAATACACAGCTTGCTGTGGATAGGACAGGCCTGTCTACTATTTACGTAGTTGTTAGAGTTGAACAACTGATTTCATAGTTTCATAGAATGGTTTGGGTTGGAAGGGACCTTAAAGATCATCTAGTTCCAGCCACCCTCCTATGGGCTGGGACACCTTCCACTAGATCAGGTTGCTCAAAGCCTCATCCAACTTGGTCTTGAACACATATAGAGACAGGGCATCCACAGCTTTTCTGGGCATCCCCTTCCAGTGTCTCACCACCCTCATAATAAAACCTTTCTTATATCTAGTCTAAATGTATACCCTCTTCCAGTTAAAAGACATTGCTCCTTGACCTATCACTATCAGCCCTATTGAAAAGTTTGTCCTCATCTTTCTTATAAGTCCCCTTTAGGTACCGAAAGGTTGCAACTGAATCTCTCCAGAGCCTTCTCTTCTCCACACTGAATAACACCAACCCTCTCAACCTGTCTTCACAGGAGAGATGCTCCAGCCCTCTGGTCATCTTTGTGGCCTCCCTCTGGACTCAGTCCAATAGGTTCATATTCTTTCTGTGTTGGGATCCCCAGCACTGAATGCAGCACTGCAGGTGGGGTGTCACCAGAGCAGAGCAGAGGGACAGAACCCCCTCCCTCGCCCCTCTGGCCATGCTGCTTTTGATGCAGCCCGGGATACAATTGGCTTTCTGGGCTGCAAACACAAATCACTAGCTCATGCCCAGCTTCTCATCCACCAAAACCCCCAAACCCTCCTCATGGCTGTTCTCAATCATTCCATGCCCAGCCTGTCTTTGTAGTTGACATTGCTCCAAGCCAGGAGCAGGAGCTTGAATTTGGCTTGAAAATTCTGTGACATTTTCATAGCCCCACTTTTCAAGTCTGTCAAGTCCCTTTGGATGGCAGGGGCTCCAGGCATCCCCTTGAGAAGGGATATTTCATAATATCATCAGTGAGCTGTAAGAGAGTTAATGGCAGATATTTTAAAAAGATTTCCAAATGCATTCTATTCAAGTATTTAATACCTTTTTCTATCTTCTTCAATCCTTCTATTAATATCACTCTCAGGGTGAATCCAATGCATACACTTTTATCTCTTTGAAGACTTTTCATCTATACTTTTGTCCATCCTTAGATCACCAAATAGCTCTTGGCACCCAGATAGGCTAGAAGTGAAATAATTGCATACCACTCCAAAATAGGTAGAAATCAATGTCTTTGACATGAGTGACTGAATTATCTCAGACAGACTTCTGTGAGCTTTGAGTCAGATATTTTTTGCAGTTGAAATTAAAAGGTTGCCTAGTGCAGGGACAGAACATGGATGAAGGAAATTGTTTAACATCAAGGAAGTTTTAAAAATAAAGGTAAAAGTCACTCAGCCTAAGTATTTTCTTCCATTTTTTCAGAAGCCAAATATTGCTAAGAAAAAGTTCAAACTTGCTTGCTGAGGAAAAACCACAATGTGCTATGCTGTATGTGTAGTATTCAAGGATACACCTTCTTTCAATCTGTGCTATGGCATTAAATAATCAGAAAGCAGTAAACTCAGCCAGAGTTGCACAAAGCTGTATCCAGCAGGAAGCTCCAGAGACAGAAAATGTTGTAGAGGTACTTATTTTTTTATTTATTTCTTTTAGAAGAGTAGGAGGACTTTTTTTTTTTTTAATATATATATCTTCTAGATGTTTTGTTAGTAAATTAAAACTGCTTTTAAAACAGACAGAAAATTGTGTTTTCTGTCTGTTTTAAAAGATACTGAGTTCTGATTTTAGATTTAGTGATGTCAAAGGCAATTGGCTTTTCAACTGATCGCAGATACAGACACAAAATAATTTTGCAGTTAACACTTTCATGTTGTTTGTTAGTTTTTTATTATGTTGCCTTAATTGCAGGGGAAGGTGGAAAGAGTGCAGAATTTAAGCCAGATACGTAGGATTAATTCCTATTATCCAGGAAATATTAAGTATAACTGTCCATGCAAAGGAGATACACAAGTCACATAAAAAGCTAAATGTTTTTTAGACATTAGATTTAAAGTAGTATTTAAAGAAGAAATGTTGATATTGTTTGTAGACTGATTTGAACTTCATGGGCTATTACATTCTACATTTTCTGTATTTTTATTCTGCCTGTTTTGATTAAAAACCAGAACACAATTTTATTTAACTTCTTCAGTTTCTTCATTGATATATAAAACTTTTGGCATCAAAGCCTTAGAAAAGCCTCTTAATGCAAGACATTTTTCTCCCTTTCAAATTTCTGAATTTCTTTAATCTGTCAGTGTGATGTATGAACCTATTTTTTTACTAGTGCAAGGACTCTTATTCATGAAGACCTGCAGAAAATACAAAAGTGTCCACAAGTTTCTTTTACTGTCATTTTATTTTTGAGATTATTTCTAGAATACTCTTTCCTTTTGGATTCTTACATGCCAAAAACTGAAGCTGCTTGGGAAATCTTTCCAGAATAAAAATCCTAAACTTCTGAGCACTTCTACCTGTAGGATGAGTTCTACCACATTATTTTGGAAGCAGTAAACTCTTTTTTTTTTTCAGCTCTTGTAGCATTTGCATGGGGATTACCAATTGACAATACAAATGAATTAATAGTTTCTTCTATTTCTTCTATTTCACACTCTGCTTATTTTTTTTTTTTTAATTTTTTGCCTTTTGAAAGATAGTAGTTCTAAATTTGCAGCAAAGAAAACTGAAATTAAGGATCACCTTGTGGGTATTTTTCCTTTTTGGCTTCACATATACTAGGAGTGCTTCACTAGTTAGACATTCTAGTGAACAGTATTGGCAGATTTTCTAAGTATGTAAATGTGTAACAGAGACATGCTTTACACATTCAGTCATGCCTGTGTGGACAAAGCAAGTGATGGCTCTCAAAGCACCACTGAGCTGTGACTGTACAAAGGGCTTCTGCCATCTTCCTTCCTCATTCCTGAAGATATTCCTCATTCTGCCCTGGCTCACAGCATAGGCCTGGTTTGCCAATTTGTCCAGCCCATACTACAGTTACACAACATGATACCAGGTCCTGTTTCTTAAATGACTATTTAAAAGGTCATTAAAAGATATGTTTTATTTGTATTACTATATTCAGGCCGAAGTAGGAGCTGAGGGGGAAGAAAAGGCAATGAAGAGTCAATAATTTAAAAAGTGATGATCTTTCCAGACAGTTTCATTGCAAGGCTTCATGTAGAACTGCTTTTACAAGGCTGCATTAGTTATCTGGAATCCAGACTAGTTATCTGAAACCAGTCTGGGTTTTTATAATTTAGCATGAAAACTTTGATAAATGTAGTTTTTGTAGAGAGGTAAGATGGGACGTCTAAATTAAACAATGGGATGAACCATAGACCTAAAGAAAAGGAGACTGGAAAAGAGCTCAGGAATTCATCCTGTGCATTCTGAAGCTCATCAGTACCTCAGAATGAGAGAATCAACAGTACCTCAGAAATGAAAAAGGATCTAATTGTCTTTACTGTTAATAAGATTTTCTTAATATAACCTTCAGTGTCATAGTTTGAACCCATCACTATATCTACTACAGATAAAAAAAATATAATCCCTCCTTACCTTCCTAGAGGTAACTTATGTAGAATATAGTTTTCATGTGTTTAGTTGTCCTTCTGTTCTTTAAACTGAGTAACCCAGATTGTTTCAATCTATCTTTCTTGTGGCTTTTATTTTTTTCCCAGAACAACTGACCATTTTCTCTGCTTTTCTCTGGACTCCTTCCAGTTGGTCTGCCTTCTCTTGGAACCGTTTTGCTTGAACAGGACACAGTGCTACTGGTTGCTGTGCCAGAAATATAATAGGAGGTATTCCTTAATGTATCAACCAAATATATAATCAAGCAGTTTCTCTTCCTAATATGCAGTTTGCATTCCTGATATGATGAAATGCTACTTATTTGTGAATAACTTGTGACTGACTGTACCCCTCTTATCCCTTTTTTGGCAGAATGGTTGTCACATTTTTATGAACTATTATTCCCCCTTAGAACCTGACACTTGTAAACACAAGTGCATTGCAATGTGTTTTCTCCTACAGATAATTTATCTTATTTGTCAGAAACATTCTGATTTTAATGTATCATGCAATGAGTTTACTCTTCACACGGGTTTATTGTTACCTGTGTGGTGGAAGGATTGTTCCTTTATCTAAATCATTATTGACCTGCATCATTACTCGGCCCAGAATGGACCCTGCTAGAATCTTACTGATTATATTTTTTGAGTTTGATAGTGAATGATTAAAACCTAATCTCAGTTGGTTTTGGTGTTGGGTTTTTTTGCTTAGTTTTGCTTTCCTTGTTTGTCCCCTATGCACAGGTATTTTTCACTCTTCCAGAAATAGTTTCACTTTAATATACTTTCGAAAATGTTATGAGTTCCCAATGCTATAATGTCAATAACATTATTAAAATTAAAATATATTATGTGACATACTTCTTCCCTATTTGTAAGACTTCTTGCCATGTTACAGAAATAAAAAGCCAACATGACAAAAAATACAAAACAACATAGATCAACTTTCTCCAGCCTTTTATGAAAAATCTATATTTTCATTTTTTCTAGTATTTTTCCAGAATTGATCTCTTCTTCATTTCTTGACTTTATAAAGATAAGCATTGTGTTCACCACTTCAGACATTTCTCACACAACTTCTGAGAGTTTTCAGACAAAGCTAACAGATCTGGCCTTGCTTCCCTCCGTTGCCAAGATATCTTAACATGCACTTCCTCAGGCTCAGGTGCCAGCATGCACAGCCCTCATTTCACCTCTTGAGCAGCCTGTGAAGGAGCCATCTGTATCTGTGCTGGGCTGCAGGTTCCTTTACGAGTCCAGTGACACTTAGTGCATTAATAACAACTAGAGAGCTCTCCTAGAGACATGCTGTAGTGGTATACTGGAGGATGATGTGAACTGCAGTGTATTCAAATTATTTTTGGTCCTGTGCTTTTCCTATTTTAGATAGATTCTTTCTTACTGATTTTAGTTATTAGTCATGTAATTACAGTTCATTCTTTTAGGAAGAATGATGGAAAATGTACATCAGCCTTCCACAGGTGAACTATCACTAGTTGGTTTTTTTTTCATTCCCTATTTGCTTTCTTGCTATCTCTTAATGTCCATTGCTTTTTGCAGTTAAATTTGTGCTTTATCCCTTACGACTTTGTTTCAGCATCTAGTGCTGTTCTTTCATACTTGTCCTTAGGAATTTGACCTGGTTTCTACTTTCTGTACATTTCCTTCTTGTGTTTCAGGTCACTGAGGACCGTGCTGCTTAGCCAAGTAGCCAAGTTGATCTCTGACTATACTTCCTATCCCCCTACTGTGTAGAATTGTTTGTGTTTGTACCCTAAACATAATTTCTTTAAGGAAGTGCCAACTCAACAGAATTCCTTCTGCTTTAGCCATGTTTCCCATGAGAACTTACCTTCCAGTTCCCAGGGCTTATTGGAGTCTTGTATGGAGTTCATTGGGTTTGAATTGACCTTGCCTCTTGTTCTCCATCTAAAAGTAATACATATTATCACAACACAAATATTCTCAACCAAATTACCTCTGCCCTCATATTCCTGACCATCCCCTTTCTTGGTTGCTTAGCAGGCAGCCTCTTGGCAGGCTGCTCCTGCAGCTCTTGGCAGGCTCTAACAGCTGCTGTAGACCCTGCAAGGGGAGTGGTTAAAGGCACCTAGAGACAGACACAGCACAGTGCTTTGTCATGTGCTGCTGGAGGTGCTCACCTAAACACCCCCAGGGAAACACTGGCAACTCTTAGCTGGGCATTTAATCAAAACAGACACAAATACTACATATACAGAGTGTTTCAAATGCTCTCTTATGAAAGCATCTGTGTGGATACGGAAGTACTTTGCCCTGCCTTAAAGATCAGGTAAGGAGAACACAAAATCTTTCCCCTATTTCCCTTCCATCCCTAGGCTTAAAATTAAAATAACATGTCTCTCTGGACTGATCTTTGTCTGAATCTTTGTTGTTTGTTTAGCAGCTCTCAGAGGCATGGGAAATCTCCACTGAGGCTGTCTGATTGGTGAGTAAAATTGGATTGTTAGTGGCTTTTCATGTCACCATGATTTTTTAAATCTAGGCAAAACTCTGCAAAGAGATTTTTTTTTTTCAGAATTGGTTGGATTTTTTATTTGTTTATATATTTAGAAATTGACATCAAATATTTCAAGGCGTAAACTGAGACATTGCCTAGCTTTTGAAATTAAACTGTGATGAAATGAATCTACAGAGGATTTTTTTGGCAGCCTATTATCCATTGCTATGGCTTTCCTCAGTTAAGAAGTTGATGTTACAAGGATTCTGGTGCCTGAAACAAAATGTCAATGGCTTTCATTCACTTTCTGACTTTATTAAGGGTGGTATGCATCTTGACTCTTCTAATTTCAATACAGTTTGCATCTACATGGGATTTTGTCAAATTTCAAGCATTTCAGCAGAAGTTTTTCAGGCTAGATATCTGCCTCAGGATATTTTTTAAAACCCTTTGAGCAAAAATAGTTTATTGATTTTTATACAGGGAATCTGTGCTCTTTTTTCTTTTCTTAAATGATTCCAGCAACCTTTCCTCTAAGAAGTTCAGGTACATTGCAGATTTTGAAATAAGCATTTGAAAAATGAGGTTAAGAGGTTCCTCTTGTACTTTCTCAGTGGAACCTCTTCTGCACAGGAAAGTAAACCCTCCCTTTTAAAGAACAAGGCAAGCATGAGCAGGACTTCTAGGGAGAAATTGTTGGGGATTGCTGGCGAAATAGATTCAAGGGACAAAATCAGCAGGAAAATGTGCTTTAATGACCAGTGTGAAAATTGATGTGGGAGGGAAAGAAAAGGAAAATGTGTCAGTTTAGTTTGGGAGAAACTAAAATAACTATAGAAGCTGAAGTGTAGAGCCTGGAACTAGCCGAGAACAGAACAGGGAGTGAGAAGCAGTGTGGCTGCGTGGGAATCTTGGAAGTAGAAGGAGAGACAGTTCTGATGAGCTGGGCTCAAAAGTGTGGTTGCTGGAGGGAAGGCTGTGAGGCTGATTGAGGAGACAAAGGGAGGAGTCTGGCAGGGGGAGCCAGCAAAGAGCCGGCTTGTGCATGAGGAAGGCTGAACAGCAGAATCAGGGTGAGATTTGATGGGTGTTTGCGAAGCTGGAAAACAGGATTTGCTGGACGAGCTGCCTGGGGACAATATGAGGAAGGCTTTTGGAGGTGAGAATTTGCTGGAGATTGGGTTAAAGTTTTGCCTGAGGAGTACAAGCAGGGACTGGGAAAGATGGGGTCACACCTGGGATGGAGGCTAAGGGAAAAGCTTTGGTGCCCATGCAAATATGTGTTGAGCAGGAGTGTTGGAGTGCTGCTGGACAGTGGAGTGCAAAGAGGTGGGGGTACCAGGAGAGGAAGGAAGACTCTGGGCGAGCCATGCTAACGGTGGGAGCAGGGGAAGCAGGGACAAGCTGTGCCATGGATCATTTTCCTTCAGTGCCAGGAATGGCATCCCACATGGCCAAGTCTCACTGTTGCTGCCAGCAGGTAAGACTGATGAGTTTGGGATTTGTCACTGTCCATGCTGGGTTTGTTCAGAAGATAGCAATCTGCTACCACTATTGGTTATTCCATTAGAATATCATAAGATGGGTCAAGAGAGCTGATTCACCACTGACAATGATTTTTATGCATGTTGATATGATATTTCATGTATGCATTTTTCAGTAGCTTTTCAACACTTGATTTTTACAGAAACAAGATACTCCACACGACTTGACATGTTTGGTTCACAGGGTGAACATGTTGTTGAGACACTCAAGGGCTGTCCGGTAGGACACCGGCTGTCCACTATCTATGGCAAATGAAGGAAGGTGTGCAGTGAACCACGAAGGAATTTTTAGGAGGAGAGTTTGTGTTCTTTGTCTGCTATGATAATCCCATGTGGTGTGGGGCACCCACCTTTTCAGAGACTCATTGACTCTCCATTCTCCATTTTCTGGATACTTGAGAAGACTCTGGAAATCAGATTTGCAGATTTTTCAAGCATTTGTATCTGAATCTGCAATACTGAATCCACAACACTATTTTGAACTTAGAGTGTACTGTAACATCAAATGCTCTGAAATGTCAAGTCTTGAGTTTCAAGACTGTTCTGCCAAAAGTCAGCAGACACTTCATTTTATGCTCTCTATGATTTGACTTATCACTTTAATCCTACTGTCTCCAAACTTCTTAATTTTTGATACTGCATGTGTCATAGTATGCTACAAAAACATGTTTCATAGAAACAGCCTTTAAACATAACATTTCTGCTGAACAGCTTGCCCTACAACACAGAGAGAGCAGAAGGGAAAGAAAGAATAGGCTTAGATTCATGTAGGAAGAGAGAAAAAGCTATGCACACAGTTTGTCAGTAAGTGTCAGGATATTTCAGGCAAAGAGGTTATTTCTGTAAAAGAGCAGACACCAGATCACTTGTAAGGATTCCTGTAAAGGAGTCTTTGAAGGAGTGTAAAAAAGAAAAAGAAGAGTGTGGGGGAATGAGAGTAGAGGTATGATATCAGACAAAATTAGTTTTGGATCCTGAAAATAAGGCTCAAAATCTAGACTACAATGACAGGAGAAGCTGGAGGAGACAGGAGCAGTAAGGAAAACCATTTAAGCAGAAACGCTTTGTATTCGCTGGAGTGTAAAGAGGGAAAGAGAGGTCATAGCTGCCATCAATTATGGTTAAGGGGTACTAGGGGTGGGGACACAAGGTGAACAGCAAATAGGAGTTTGCCTGGGGGTGCTATGCTAAGTAACCAGGACTTTTACAAACAGTTTTGATTGTGCTATTTGGTGTGCAATGGCAGGAATAAATGAATCAAGCTTGCACAGAGTGACTGCAGTGCATATAGTCTCATTCCTTTTTAAACATCTGTGGTAGTTTATTAAATAATTAGCATACTGCTTTCTACACTAATTTCTTTGAATTTGTTCTTCTTCATCTTCACTGAACTATACTTCATGTCTTTTTCAGACCAATTCTCAACCTCCCTTTTCCACAACATTTTTAGGACAGGCTACAAAACCTTTCTATTTTCCTTGGCCCTCAGCTCTGCCACTTTTCCTTGGGTTTCTGCTTCCTGCCTGTCTCTGGGAGCTTTTCTCTCAGACTCCCAGCTGCCTTTCCCCATGTACTCTTTTTTCTCTTTTCGCTTTGGGTCCTTTTCATCCCCAAACTGGCTCCTCCTTTCACTTGCTCTTTTGTGGACTAGTTGGTAACAGTTTCAGCACACTGGCATCATAACTAGTGTTGGCATTCCTGAAAGGGAAGATTTTTAGGAGTGATTTTAGATGAAAAATGTAATGGCTCTGTAGGTGCTGCATAAACTTCATCCAAAAGCAGGGCCAGCAGAGGAGAAAGCAGGAACTGTTTCTTTGTTATCAAGGGCTGATGGTAACAGGGGTTGATGGATTAGAGAGTCAAGCTGAGCTTTTAATACTGCATGAGAAATGATAGATAATGAAAAACTTTGGAAGATAAGACAAGGAGATGACATGGAATTAAATAGAGAAGGAAAAGCTAAAAGGCAGGCATAAGAAGTGGTGTAATGAGAATAATAAGCAGATTAATGATGGCAGCAAGGAAGGTATCATTACAGTTGTTGTGACCAGAAAAAATGATGGAAGTAATGGAAGGCTGAGATGACAGAACAAGTGTTTTAGATTGTGCCTGTAATGGAAATTGTTGCTTTGCACCCACCTCAGTGCTGTGAAGTGTGGTGTTCTGTAGGACACCCTTGTCAGCCTTTTCCTCAGTAGCTCCCAGCCTAGCCCATATGTTGTTTCCCCACTGAGTTCCTGCCGATTCCCACCTAACACCATTCAACCCTTGCTGCAAATGAGATGATGTCAAATTCTGTCTCTTGTTGGCAAAATGACCCAGACATTTTTCTGGCCCTTAGCTGTCTGTAACTAGTGTGAGTTTCCTAACCCGTTACTGATTTTCCACTTCATGGACAGGCCAGCCTGGCTGCTAAGGCTCCACTTTCTGGGGTCTTTCTCCCTTCTGTCCACCCATCACAAACTGTACAGAAGCAAGGGTGCTGCAGATTTGGTCAAGCAAGGGTCTTTCTCTTGCAGTTCGCTCTAATAGAGCAGCACATGGCATGCAGAACTACTTCCAGAGCTTGGTTTTCCTGTTCAGGCTGCTCTTGGGGGCTTTCTATCCATCATCCCCTCCTCACCTTCTATGTACCCATGCACATGTCAGTATGTATGTATTTGCAGTTGTCTTTTTGAAGGTATTAACAGGGTTTAAATATAGAATGTGGTTCAGCAACTGAGAATATTATCTGTTTTCAGAGATTTTTCCCTACCTTCCACTGAGCTGCCACACAGGTACTTTCTTTTACTTCTGACTTCAGGAGCACAAATAAGTATTGTTGTAATGTCATTCTTTTAGTCTGAAAAGTTCCACTTAAAAAGTGGGTGCAGAGGATCACCCCATGTGCTCAGCTCTGACCAAGGTCTGTCTGTGAAAAACTAGCTTGAGACACACCTTTGTAAGTTCATTATCAGAAGACTTTAAATCATTATCAGCCTACGTAGTTAGTTTACTTGGAGCAAATAATGTGCCAGTGTAACTGATATTACTGTGTTTTGGAACTATTAGAGTGTGTGTGTATATATATATATATATATATATGTACACACGTGTGTGTGTACATGTGTTTCTGTACTTGGGTAATAGGTGCCACACAAAAAGACTTAACATTATTCAATATTTCCAACTATAGTACTTTTTATTGCTTATGGAAGTATAAAAATATTTTTAAGTATTTTTTGTTTGTTTGTTTTATTTCTTTAAATTCTGATATTTTTTTTTTAATTGCAGTGGTTCAGAAGTTCCAGTAGAAGGATTAGGGAATACTATATTATGAATCATTGTTTCAGCAGTTCAAGAACAGAACAGTGTACAAGTGATACCTGTGCAAGGCAATGCAACCTATTCCTTTAGTGCCTGTTCTAGAAATAAATCTGCATGGTAGGAGGAAGAACTTCAGTCTGAGTATGATGTGTTAGGTTGTGTATTCATGTGACTACATTAAAACATATTTAACTTAGTATTTCCTAATTGGAAGAGTACTAAAGATTTTCAATCAGACCTTGTTTTGGTCAGGCAAACGGAATTCATTATAAACCCAAAGATGGTGGTAGGATAAGTGTGAGTGGTTGTGGTGTAGCTACACATGCTCAGTTAAAGTCCAGACAGATATCAGACATAGGGGAAGATTGCAGAAGGTCTAGCATCACAAAATGTAAAGCAAGCATGAGACTAATGAACCAAGAAAATGCAATTTAACAGAAAAAAAAAATCCAGTAAGTCCAGCATATGACAATTTTGTGACACCCCTGGAAAAGTGTAATACAGAGATAGAGAGCTCTTCTGGGTCAAACAGTCCCACCTGCCATGCAGGGAATGTGCAAGTAGGTTGCCAGCAACCTCCATGCCCAGCCTACCGTGTAGAAAAGGGAGATGTTGGAAGTAATTGAAAACAGACAAATGTGAGAAATTTCTTGAAGTAAACAGAGGGATGAGAAGAACATTTTATGTTCAGCAAACTTGACAACAAAGATATGAACAACATGACAAAATGTTTTTGGTTTTGTTACTTTCAGTGTGTTTACCAGGAAGAAAAAAATCTTTAAAATGGAATTGTAGAGGACCATGGTAGAATTATCAGCTGTGCAAAGAGGGCTGGAATTCAGTAAATATTATTAATTTTATGAGGCCTTTAGGCCTTTTTCCATTTTGCATACACATGAGGTGATTCGCATTGCTTTCTCTAGTAATCTATTCCCCATTTCCTACCACTCTTGGCTTGAAAAATTTTTCTGGTTGTTCTCATAGAAAAACTTTGGATTATGTTATAGGAAACAGATGTCACCAGACTGACTAATTCTTTTTGCTTAGCTTTGGTTGATTAAGGCAATAGGATTGATATTGTGGATTTAGAACTGTATAAAGTACTTGACATGACAGCATGTTTTGGCTAAGAAGCTAGAAAGACATCAAATCAGCTGGACACACACTGAAGATATTAAACACTAATTAATTGACAGGCCTTAAAAAAATCTCATCACCTGATAGCAATCCTTCTGAAAGATTCCTGAAAGAAAGGATTCTGTGAGGATAATCCTTGATGCCTGGTTTACTCTTTAGTATTGACCATAAAAGAATCATAAAATTATTTCTGATGTAACCTGCAGAATACAGCAAGACATGCAGAAATTGAAAATATCAAGCCATAGCTATGTATAGTTGATTTATAATGATGTCATCTGAAGAAGGAAAAAGCAACTGTACAGTGTAAGGCTGTTATCTGGAAGATTTTATGTTTTATTAAAATTTTTTAAAAAATTAAAAAATCCACCCCCTCTTCTTCTCCACCCCACACTATATATGACAAGAATAATGCAGATTCATGCCTTATATTTAATTTTTAGTATCTTCTTTTTTGCGAATATGTAAGATCCAGAGACATTTAGATCCCTGT
Source organism: Cettia cetti (assembly GCA_013401135.1). Classification (NCBI taxonomy): domain Eukaryota; kingdom Metazoa; phylum Chordata; class Aves; order Passeriformes; family Sylviidae; genus Cettia; species Cettia cetti. The sequence goes on from VZUI01028558.1 coordinate 69,878, forward strand.
CTTCCTGTTTCCTGTTTTGTTACTTTTCAGTAAAAGAGGTTTTTGCTTTTTTGTTTAATGAGTCTTCTGATGCTGTCTTTCCATCTTGCCTGGGAAAGCCCATAGTGCTGCCCTTTAGTTTCAGCAGATATAGTCTAGTATGGACTTGTGTTAATAGATTCACCACTCCTTTACTGAGGAATGCCTTGTAATTACCTAAAATCACACTTAATTCAAGGTAGGATGAGGGAGAATGCAAAGAGAAGTATTAACTCATTACATCTTAAGTCGCAAACACAATTACAAGTACATGGAAAAGCCATAATAAATATAAGGAAAAGTTGATCTGATTTACTGACATCTACTAACAAAGAGGCTTTTCATTTTTGGATTTTTTTCCCTCATTTTTAATTTCCAGGTGGCTTGCCCCTCTTTGACAAAATGGCTCTCAGAATTTTCTTTCCTCCTCTTCCTCAGGTTTCCCTTAGGTGATTTTCATCACTGGAAACTTTGCATTACACAGAGTTCCATACTGAGGTCTCACATGTGAAAACATCTTCCAAAGAAGGCTTTGGACTTCACGTTAAGGTAGCTTCATGTCATGTTGACCTCATTTGTTGAGGGCAGTGTTAACTCTTAATGCCAATCGCTCTGTGAAGTTTTCTAAGAAGTCCATAAAGATTTCACCTGTCGTCTTGGATCTTGTTCTATCCCTCCTAATGGAGATTAAAGATTCTTTTGCTCCCACAAATATGCATAAGTCTTAGAAGAGGACTTGTATATATGCATGATACAAGTATCTAAATAGGGTAAAATTCATCTAGTTCATTTTCTGATTCCTGAGAAAGGTATGATAACATTACTTCTCTGAAGTGACAGCATTTAAAGTGAATGAAGCCCAATATCTTTTTCCTAAGCATACTCTAACAAGGAGTCCTTGTACAGAATTATTTGGAGTTATATTGATTTTAATTGCTACACAGTGTGAAGTTGCATTGTCAAACTGCTTCTGAAAAATAATAAAAAGGGAACACTCAATCTTGGCCCTCATGAGATCAATGAACAACCTGACTGACTTCAGCTGGCCTTGAAAACAGCTTCTGATGCATTAGGACTCAAGGATCACATCATGAAATGAGAATTGATGTACAGTGAAGAAAAGGTTAAAGGCAGATCTTCCTGTGACCTTTCTTTTAGCCTACAACGATCTCTTAAAATGAAGAAAATGAAAAATTACAGGCTAAATGCCATTGTATCTAAAAATACTGCATTAATTTGAATGAGTACAGTAACATTTTATTGTAAATGCAAGTGAATTTTTAGTACAGAGATAGTGAAGATTGTCCCTCCCCATTCCCCAGGTCATACCTATGCTAAGAGTGATTTAATTGTCAGTAATGCTGTTAATTCCATGAGTCTGCAGATATTCTGGTAAAGTGTGTGGTAGCAAAATCACATATCAGCCCTGAAAGGAGGAACCCTTGTACTCAAGTACAGTTTCAGCAATGTAACTGGTGCTGCTTCTACTGTTGTCTCAGAACACACCAGAAACCAGTTTCTATTATGGCAGTTGGGGTTTATGTACATCCACACAATGGGTGGCACACAAACAACTCCCAAAGCGGTCCTATTGTGTCTTATAAAAATAAAACAAAATTTAAAAAAATTGAAACTCAAAAAAAGAATTTATATCCTTAAGAAGTCCAGGCAATGATGTGTTTATTGCCAGCAGGTTCAGGATGAAAACCTGAGAAGTGGGAAGACAGTACTGTTTGACTCTTTTGATTGTGCAGACTCTATGGAACAGAAAGAAAATGTCATGTTTGCCAGTAGATATTGTTTTGCCCTTAATTTTGCAACTTCCAATAAAAGCATGCTGACAAAGAGCTATCTGCTGTGGGAAACAGAATAAGATTGCACTGAGGATTTAGCTAAGTCTCTCTCCATGAAGTGCAAGGAGACAATTAGTGAGCACAAGAGAGAAAATAAGTTGTGTTGAACTGCCTTCTTTCCTTTTATCTGGGAAAATGGAACAGCTCCTTTTCTGTTATTTCCTCTACCACTTCTGTGCATTTCCTGTCTTACTGAACCATTTTGAGTCTCTTCTGCTGCAGCAGCAATGACAGCAAACATATATACAGTGCATTTGGAGAGGGAGAATGGCAGAATTCAAGTTAGTGGTGTGGATTCTCTGCAGGAATAGGGAACAGTTTCTCCTGCAGTGATTTCTTTGTCCAAAATGAAAAGCTTCAGGGCAATAAATGGAAAGAAATTAATCCTGAATGTGTCATGGTCTTTGTGGATACACCTGTTACAGGTTATAAAGATCTTTGTGTTCCCAGATTCTAAAGGTTATAAAAAAAATACGACTTTGCAATCCTAAATGAAGTCATTGTTCACCAGCAGCTTTAAAAGACAAGGGAAGAGTATTTGTTTATAAGCAGTTCATTGTTCTGAGAAAAGGAGGAATTTTGTAATATTTCTAAATGGACATATTATTTATCTATTTGGTTTAACAATACTATTGTGGTGAATCTTTTCCATAAGAGAATTTTTACTTATTAGCAAATCCTATTTTACAGAGCTTGAAAAGTCTTTCTGCAGTCCTAAATTCTGTAGGAGATTTACATATTATCTTTGTTATATCAGTCATGCAAAATCTAATCTGATTTATCTTTCCTTATTGACAGAAAGACAGATATCCACCGTAGAGACTACCGTCATTTTCCTTCCTGTGATAATAACATGAACCACAAGGTGTTAGCTTTCCTTGTCCCAAATTTTTTATTTGGGATATTTCTTTTTGGGTTTTTCTGTAAGAGACAAAAAAACCTAACAGGTGAGTAAATAAATTACCAACAAGATTTAATGTTTTATAGAAAGAGAGACACCTTTTCCAAATGTGTTAGAAAGTAGCTATGGAGCCCAAGATATCAACAATACCGTGAAAATATCCAAGGCCTTGTCACTGTGGCAGTTATCTCAGCAATATATGAGAGGAGAGCACTACAAAAACATGATGTTGGAACATCAAACTTGCTTAGACTAATAGTGCTAACATATTGAAAGTTTTTATTTCAATAAATGTTTCACTAGGGAGGGTGGTTTATTGCATGTTTGCCATAGTCCAGTCTGGTCACAGTAAAAAAAAAAATTGAGTTTAGCATCTTCATTAGATTTTGTATGCAGGGTGATAGATCGAGTACTATGATTGTCACAGATAAATAGATTTATACAAGCTTATTTCACTGAAATGGTTTAAATTTCTTTCTTGGTTACAGTTTTTCCTGATCCTACTAAAAATTGGCTGGCCATTCAAAATGGTCGGAAAAACATACTGGCTTCTGTCTGCCTGAAGAGCAACCTTAATAAAACAAGAAGCAAATTGGATTCTCGTGTTGCAAACCAGCTCTTTGTGGAGCACAAGCATAAATTTATCTACTGTGAGGTGCCCAAGGTAGGCTGCTCCAACTGGAAGAGAACTATTTTTGTTCTTCAATCAGACTTGAATGCAAAAGCTTCTGAAATTGAGCATGACAACATCCACCATACCTCACTGATCAAAAGGCTGGTGTCTTACCCTCCTGCCTTACAAAAGGAATTTCTAAGCAATTACACCAAAGTGATGTTCACCAGACATCCCTTGGAACGGCTGGTTTCAGCTTACAGAGACAAACTCCTGCACTCTGAGCCATTCTACAGTACCACTATTGCTAATGAGATTAGGGCAATGTTCAGGAAAAATAAAAAATCTTCTGAAAAAGTGAGTTTCCAGGAGTTTGTCAGCTTCATTATAGCAAAACCACCACAAATCCTTGACATTCACTGGAAACCAATGTTTCTGCTCTGTGATCCTTGCAACATTCACTATGATATCATGGGTAAGTATGAAACTCTTGGGTTGGACTCTGAGCATGTTCTGAAGGTCATTGGTGCACCAGAGGGCCTGCAATACCCCAGCTTGAAGAGATATGGCTCAGAGAAACGAACTGACGGTGATATCACCTTGGAGTACCTCAGACAATTGACCTCAGAACAAATAGAGAAGATAAAAAAATTGTATGAAATGGATTTTTTTTTGTTCAACTATACAATGAAATATGAGGAATATTTCTCCCTGAATGACTAATGTAGCTTACACAAAGAACAATTTCCTTTGTACAACACAGGTGGAACTTGTCCTCACAGGTGCTTGATAGGCTGGTTGGTGACAGCTGCTGAGTTTATCCTGGAGTTTGTACATATGGTTACTCATCTTAAGCACCCTTATAAAAAATCCTTGCCATTACCTCTTGTACCATGCAGACCATTACCTATTAAAATTATTGTCTTCCTGTTGATCTTTAACAGCTTATGTTTGTTTCATGAAAACCGTTCATAAATAATAGATTTTGGTCCATTGGTAAGAGACATGGGAAGAATGAAGAATGTTGTTTTTCACAATTAATATTTTAGAACACTCTTTTTATGTCATTTTTTTTAAAATTAGAAAAAGACATAAGAAGCAATAAATAATCTTCTTGAGAGTTAAACCTCTCTGTCTGGAAGAGCCTTGATCATGAATACTCTAGGAAAGGAGCAAATAACTTCAGATGCTTGAAGCTGCATTACATAGAACCTAATGCCAGAGTATCTTCCTCTCTGGCAGCACTCCCATCACCACCCAGCAGCCTCATCCCCCAAGCAGCACAGCTGTCAGCAATTCAGACAAAGTTTCCATTATAGCTCTTAAAAATCTTCTGATGGGCTCATCTGGTATTCATGGTGACTACAAACTCTTTTCACTGCTTTTGTAAGCATTAGGGTCTGATTTTAGCAGAAAGTCTGGAAAATGCATTGGTTCTTTTTATGGGAAGTAGTTAGAGGTACCTTCTAAACTGTACAACTGGGGTGGTGGATGATCTAAAATCTCTGTGGGAAAGTGACTCTTATTTATTCTCCTAAAGCACTTAAGACACAGTCAGGGGACAGGCCAGTCAGCACAGTGGGGACAATGTTTGGGCTTTCCCACTTGCTCTGTTAGAATCCACAACTTACGTGAGCATGGCACTTGGGAGGAGCCGGGTAACCTTAGATAATACATTTGTTCTTCCTGTTGCTTTCTCACCTTACAGGAGAATGAGTACAAATAAATTGTGGAGTAATGGTGAGGGAAACTATGAAACATGTGGGAGAAGCAACTCAAACCATTACCCCCTTCTTATATTCCTAGGTGACTTTGATCTTAAATCCCTGAGGGGGTCTATAACTGCTATTATATTAAACATGAGATTTGTCCCCTTTAAAAAAAAAATCTATTGTCTAGTCACATTCAAATATTAATCTGTGATCATATTAATTATAAGAAGTTTTAGCAACTAATTGTGACTATTGGCACTACCTCTAGAGGATGTCAGTCTCTCAGCAGCTAACTTGAAAATCTCTCAAATGCACTTAGTTCCTCTCACCTAAATCTGCAAATGTATAAAGGCTGGCAGGCTAGTCTTGGGCCCAAAGCTGGTTCTCAGCTTCTCATCACATAGAAAAGGACAGATACAAAATAAGTTAATCACAGAGTAGCCACCAATTTGTACAGCCCTTTCTGCCAGCAGCATGGCCAAAGGAGAGGGAAAAGGAGACTGTGAAGGGGTTTAAGTTATAGGGGTTTGGAGGAGCCCTCCCAGTGCAGGAAGAGGATTGCAGGAATTACCTGCTCCAGTGGGAAGGTGCAGTGATAAACTACATCAGTTGGAGAGAGTGATCAGGTCACAATGACAGGAGAAGGCCCAGAAAGAAGTGCTCTCTATCCCCCTTGACAGCAGATTGTACACAAGCCAGGACTGGCATTCTGTACATCTGGCAGGTCTTGCCTGGCTATTTCATAAATGGGGCAGCTTTGGCACAAGGAGAGATACAAGTGAGAAGACCAAGCAAAACAATTTGGGAAACAAAAAAGAGGTTATGTTTTTATGAAGAATGATTCATATTTCTGGATCTTACCCTTTCCACTACCATATTTGGTGTCTCCATAACCCCACTAGCCCCCCACTAGAGTGGATTGTTCATGCTGCCCTGGCAATCCTGTAGCTCTTGTAGGTTTTTCTTTTTCTTTACTTGTTAGTTTTCTTTAGTCAGAGGAGGCTGGAAATTACTCCCATCAATGTTAAGGCTATGCAGAAGGATGCAGTCTCTTTTTCCTGAATCAGAGCTACATGCTTCTCCTACATTCTTTGACAGATCATGCAGAGGTAGAGGGGAATAAAATTTGCTTCATAACTCACTTCTACATAAGCAGATCCCTCCAGAGCTATGTCTGAAGCTGTAAGTATATCTAAAAATACATGAGTACTCTGGCACCCTCATCCAGCCTAGGAAAGCTCTGAAGAAATGATACTGACAGTTTGATAGGTGTCTTTGCTATCAGCATGCAGTGTTAACGCCCCCCTCCAGTTTCTTGCTGTTAGATGTGAGTGGCTTTCTATTCTTATTTCCTCTTTCACAGAGGTTCACATATTGTTCCTACAGTGGTGGCAGAAAACTGATGGCTAATTCATTCATCACAAGCAGTAGTGTAGCAGAAGGGTATCTATTAAAGCAGAAAAATCTCTGTAACTATTCACAGCAGACTTTAAGATTTGTCATTTGCCTATAGGGAACTGTAAGCAGCATGTCACCTCAGATCACTGGCTGCTGTAATGCTGTTTAGCTGGTGTGGGCCTGAACAAAAAAAAGCTGCAGAGGACATGTGTGGGCATGTCTACCAATATAACACCAGGTTTGGGCACAGCATCATAAAAGAATGGCATAAATTGTGGGTTACCAACAGTGATAAAATGAGAATAATGGGTTGGAAAACAGAAAAAAAATCATTCTTGATATTGTAATATAATGAAGGTTCTGGACATTGTTTTAAATAGCCCACAAGAACGGCAAGACACCTGTAAACTTTATGATGAAAATTAAAACACAACTGTCTCTTCAGGCCCTGGAAGAGAGGTTTCCTGTCCTGTCTTCCCTACAAGTGCAATGTCCAGAACAAATGCTCTAAGCTGAGCTGTGCTCCCTCCTGACTTTTGCCCAGAGAATAACCCTCAGTGGAGCTTCTTTCCTTTGAATGCCTACCCTTAGTGATGTGCTCCTGGGAGGAAAATGGATTCTTGCAGCTGGGAGCAAGGGTGGAGGCAGTGTGGTGAGGCTCAGGCCCCAGGGAGGGAGTGCCATAATTCATCCTCTGATTTATTGTTATATGCCTATGATATGATCATTGAAATGTTAATTTGTGATTACCTTAATAAACTGTAGCACGTTAACACATTAATCTATTTGTTCATCCTTCTCGATAACATCTCTTTAAAAAAACCCACCTCAAAGTTGTTCTATCAAATCAAAACAAAGGCCACACACTATAAGACAACAATCAATACAAAGCTGCTTGCCTCTGCTTTGCTACATTAATATAAACCTGCCTCACAGAAATTTTTTAAAAATTGAAAGAATTAGTAAATATTAATGTGTATTCCAGTTTAGAGAAAAAATGGAAATAAGTGGAAAAAAAGGAAGAGAAAGAAAAAATCTTGCAAAGTCAAGCTTGCATCTTTCCCACAAATCTATCTATCAGCACTGAGAAAATAAGAGACCTTTCCCACTCTAATGGAAATCCTCACGCACACTTTAAGGATAGGTATCCACAAACCTGACATCAAACTTTCTTCATGGAATTATAACAGATCTAACAGATGATCAGTGTATGCCAGCAATGGAGACCATGTCACCAGCTGTTCCTTGAAGAAGATGTTTCCTCCACTTTAAAAACAATTATTCTGCTTGCAAGCAGCCCTAATTTTTCACACAGTTTTAAATGTGAGTCTTAACAGGTAAACTGTGATTAGTGGTTTCTTGCTCAGAGAAGTTCAAAGAGCAGGACAGCTGTGAACAGAATAAAGGGTGTGAGCAATGAAACTCCAAGTGTTCGCTGTTCCACAGAGGTGTCTCTTACGGGAAGAAGAGGAAACACCACCATGCAAGTCACTACACATCAGACAAACTGCAGTGCTCTCTGCTCACAGCTACAAAGTGATTCTATTTCTGTGTTTAGACTGTTAATAAGTCAAAAGCTCTTAGCTTGATGATAACCAGGTGTTTTTGGCTTGTCTGTCATAGAAGTAGAAAAGAAAAGGAAACAGGAAAAGAAAAAGGCACCAACACTCCATGATCCTGCCTTTGGCCTGACATGATTTCGCTCTGTCACAGCAGTTCCTACCTCCCTTCCTTCCAGAATTATAATTTAGGACATGCTTAACATTAAAAAAAAAAAATGATTTCTATGACATACAGAAATCAATGTAAACCATAACAATGTAATCAATAAAATCAAAACAGACAAAGAATTTACTTGATAGAAATGTCTAAAATTTCAGGAACTTCCTCTTGCAAGTTCTGAACGAGTATCGAGGGGCAGTTACAATGCTGCTTCTAGTAAGAACTATTTTTATAGAAAAAGCTTAAGTGATCATAAATCTCACTCAGTATACTGAGACTGAAATTCCAAATGAATCAGCAGAGCAAAAATGAGTGATGCATAACAGGATCAGGTCTGTGAAAAGGAAATGGCTCCACAATGTTTCAGCACTACCCATGTACACCTCACCTTTGCTCACCACTATATGAACACATCCTTTACATCTTCAGGACCCTGATTATGGCTTCTTCTTTAGGAGACATACCAAACCTTAACAAGATGAAAGGGTTTTCTCAAAAAGTCCCATTCAATCCTGTAAAGCCATTTTTAAAAAGATTATGCAGCATTGGTGGAGTCCCACCAAAGATGCAACAAGCCAGCCACAAGTGGGGCTCAGAGAAGAATTTAGCATGAGGACCCAAATCCAGGTAGGCATAATCCAGTTTATATTTCTATTATGTAGCAGAACTGGGGGGAAAGCTTTTTATGTCCAAATCTATGACTAATATCCCAACTCTAACCTTACTTTATTGCGTTGTCCTCCATTTTTTCCCAGATCCCTTTTTCAATATTCACCTGAACTGCATGTATGGACTCCTGCTGAGATCCCACAGTTGGGGGCCTCCAAATAGGTGCTGCTGATGCTGATTTACTCAGGCACAGGTTGTTGCCAGGTGAATGTTGCTGGATGTATTGCAACTATCTTCAGAAGGCTTTTTGTGTGGGAAAGTTCTTTAAGCCCTGCTCCACCAGCGAGATATTACCTACTATGAGCTGAGATGTAAATATAAAGTGAAGGATGCTTTGAAGGCATTCCCCCTTCTATTCAAATAGATTTAGTGGTTAAGGAAGAAAGCTCTTTTTGGGATTTACATCAGGTCACAGAGGCCTCTGTTAATCACACACCAAAAGCACTAGGAAACCATCTCTCATGAGAGGCCATCATTCACTGCAGGGTTAAGTTTTGTTTACCTTCAGAGATCTACTAAGATTGGCCCTCAGGGATGCCAGCATGATAAAAGAACTTCTCAAGATTTTTAGCTTGTAATAAGCATGAAAAATGAAAATTTAAGAGAGAATCCACATGACACCTGAACATTAAACAATTGATTTTAGATCCATCCTATCTCAGAAAGACAGCACAGGCAAGAAACAAACACAGGGGGAAAGCAATCAAATTAATATAAGCAGATTGTTATCCTGAAGATAACTTCTGGCTAGGAACTTTAACTCAATACTCTGCCCACAATGCCAGCTGCTGCCTGCAACCGGACAACAAATCTTTTTATCAAACAGCTTAGCAAGCCAATTTTTCAGGCTTTGCACACTGGTAATGTTAAATTTCTGTTCATCTGTGCTGCTGTTCTTTGAATTCTCTACAGTTCCAGGTGTTTTCCAGCTCTCTTGGAGCACCCAACGCTGGATACAAACCTGTGACTTTACAAATGCCACATAGATTGAAAGTATGAACCCAGGCATATCACATATTAGTAAGTTTCCATTTGTCCTGTCAGTTCAGTGTTAGTTCAATGCCAATCCTCATAGGAACAAGACACTAATTGTGATTGAAAAACTGAGCCATGATACTCCACGAAAAACATACCAGGATTTGAGACGTATAGTCTAATCCAAACTCTTGAACCTGGACTGTTCAAACTCTCCATCCTCATGAGGCCAGACTTTTGGACGTCTGGGTTTGTTTCTGTTTCGTTTTGTTTCCCTGTTGGCAGCTAGGATCCTTGGAAATTACACATTGAAACGCCCGAAGTCTTTGGAGCAAGTAACCGATTATCATCCGCGTCCATATGAGGCCATCTGGTGGCGAAAGGGGCTCGGCAAGGGAGGCTGGCCGAGCAAGAGCGCCTTGATGGGGGTTTCAACACTTCCCCCCCC